>CANNZV010003587.1:20724-79890 GCA_947561585.1 Caprella mutica
TATGATATTGTATGAGAAATCATATGACATTGTATGAGAAATCATATGACATTGTATGAGAAATCATATGACATTGTATGAGAAATCATATGACATTGTATGAGAAATCATATGACATTGTATGAGAAATCATATGACATTGTATGAGAAATCATATGACATTGTATGAGAAATCATATGACATTGTATGAGAAATCATATGACATTGTATGAGAAATCATATGACATTGTATGATAAACCATATGACATTGTATGAGAAATCATATGACATTGTATGATAAACCATATGACATTGTATGAGAAATCATATGACATTGTATGAGAAATCATATGACATTGTATGAGAAATCATATGACATTGTATGAGAAATCATATGACATTGTATGATAAATCATATGACATTGTATGAGAAATCATATGACATTGTATGAGAAACCATATGACATTGTATGAGAAATCATATGATATTGTATGAGAAATCATATGACATTGTATGAGAAATCATATGACATTGTATGATAAATCATATGACATTGTATGATAAATCATATGACATTGTATGAGAAATCATATGACATTGTATGATAAATCATATGACATTGTATGAGAAATCATATGACATTGTATGATAAATCATATGACATTGTATGAGAAATCATATGACATTGTATGAGAAACCATATGATATTGTATGAGAAATCATATGACATTGTATGAGAAATCATATGACATTGTATGAGAAATCATATGACATTGTATGAGAAATCATATGACATTGTATGAGAAACCATATGACATTGTATGAGAAATCATATGACATTGTATGAGAAATCATATGACATTGTATGAGAAATTAACCATATGACATTGTATGAGAAATCATATGACATTGTATGAGAAATCATATGACATTGTATGAGAAATCATATGACATTGTATGAGAAACCATATGATATTGTATGAGAAATCATATGACATTGTATGAGAAATCATATGACATTGTATGAGAAACCATATGATATTGTATGAGAAATCATATGACATTGTATGAGAAATCATATGACATTGTATGAGAAATCATATGACATTGTATGAGAAATCATATGACATTGTATGAGAAATCATATGACATTGTATGAGAAATCATATGACATTGTATGAGAAACCATATGATATTGTATGAGAAATCATATGACATTGTATGAGAAATCATATGACATTGTATGAGAAATCATATGACATTGTATGAGAAACCATATGATATTGTATGAGAAATCATATGACATTGTATGAGAAATCATATGACATTGTATGAGAAATCATATGATATTGTATGAGAAATCATATGATATTGTATGAGAAATCATATGACATTGTATGAGAAATCATATGATATTGTATGAGAAATCATATGACATTGTATGAGAAATCATATGACATTGTATGAGAAATCATATGACATTGTATGATAAACCATATGACATTGTATGATAAATCATATTGCACTGTATAAAAATGTACATTGCATTGTATACAAAAACATATTTTTCTGTAAAAAATCTATACTGCAATGTATAAAAACATTTCACTATAAAAAGAAACTCATTTCAGTGTATTGAAGAACCATATTTCACTGTATAATAATCATATTTAAACTGTATGAAAATCTATTTTACACTGGTTAATAAAGCACATGCAATTCACATTTTAGAAATTGTGGTATTGCATTGAATAGAGATGCAAAATTTTGAAATTAAATGTTTATACGAAATTTTCTGACTGCTGTAATGCTTGTTAATTTTGAACCATGTTAATACTATTAAACACAGCTTCTTACTCTCATTTTAACACCTAACAATTGAGTCTGGCGCTTTTATTTCATTTGTTGGTAAGATTTCATTGTTTCGCTCATAAAGTCAGGGTTATTTTCAGATCTTCCGGACCATCAAAACAAGCCTGTGAAAAGCCACGGCTAATATTTCATGGGACAAAGAATTATTACTTCGCTCAAATACTCCTTTGTATGCACCAAGCAACCTCAACAGAGTATGTGACCACCATACGCATTCCTATAGGCTCTCTCCTGTTGAGGTGAATTAAACAGATAGATGGATGGTAAACAACAGGTAATTTAAACAGTATATTACTGTTAATATTATGACTGGGAAATATTATCCTGAACATTAGTTTTATAATTTAATTTTTGATACAAAATTATTGATATCCTTTACACGAATAATTGTTTTTATTATATAATGTCACACTTCATTTAAGAAAATATGATTAACTTATAAACTCAAACTTACAGCTTAAAAAACTATATTTTTAAACTAATTTTTGGTCAAAAATATGTCATAATAATTGTACTGATAAAAAATTAATCTACACAATATTGTCTAATTATTAGATAACACTTTTTTATCTTCTTGAAATGTCATAAATGATTACATGAAATATGTTTCAATGAAGATACCTCCGCAAATTACTTTGACATTGAAAAATAGTCATTATACGAGCGTCCGAAAAGAACCTTGACAAAGTTCAAAAAACTTCCTTTATGTAATTACTTCGAATTTTGCACTTTTTAACATTTCAAAAATGACTTTTAAAGACTACAACAGTACTTTCATAGTCGTCACACCGGTTTTTGATGCCCCCTGGCGGTGTTTCTAAGCAATGCAAGCCATGTGACCTCCAGATCTTAGAGTTCTACCTGAGCTACTCAGAACACCACACAACCTATCACTGCTCAAACTTGCAACAGACTGAGCACGTGATAAGCAATATCTTATCTCACTTACCTACTGATAGTGCTCACCATATCTAGGTATCTATATCACAATATTCACAAATGTATTAAAAATAATGAGTGGAAAAAAAATGATACTGGATGTAGATTTTATAAAATGATATTTTAAATTTGAAACAAATCTATACGAACCTAAATACAATTTTGTAAGTAAATAATATACTTTTAATCCAATACTAATTAAATATGAATATAAAAATTATATAACAATATTTTTTATAAAATAAGTAACATTTTCAAATTTTATCGAAAAAATTATTTTTTCATTCATTTTTTTAATAAAATTTTCACACGGAAGATTGAACTGTTAAAAAAAAATCCGGAAGATGAATATCAAATGTCGTATATAGCTTCAATAAAAATTATAAGTCGAGTTACGATTAATGAGCACTAATGAGTAACTGTGAATAATGATCATGAACAGTCGAGGCATTCATGATGAGAGCAAAATGAGTAGTAATAATATCTACTTGCAGTCAAAACTGATGATATTAATTATAACGCTAAATCATTGATAAATATTCAATAATTATTATTTAAATAATTTATAATCGTTTTTATATTGCTATTTATAAATTTGTTATATATTATACAGTAAATAGAGATAATTATTATTATTTACAAATTAATTATAATTATTTTAATATATAATAAATTCACATTAATTATAATTTACTTGAATCAGACAAACATAAAAACACTGAAGAAAATAAAAACAAAATGAGTTTTTATATCTAAGACAATAAATGAAAAAAAAATTATAATAATTAACCTCCTATGGTCTAAAATAATTTGAGCGCGAAAAAAAAAATTATGATACACTGAAACTCCTGAGTTATGATTTTATGAAGTATTTTCAACAGTGTATGTTTATATTTTTTATGTTTATATTTTTTTATGAATAAACATTATTGTTATTATTAATGATTAAATTATAGAAAGCGACCCTTAAAGACCATAGTTTTCTAAGATTTCATTCATAGAAAACTATCTAATGTACACGAGATATGAAGTGGCTCTGAGTTATGAAGGGACCAATACTACTTAACTCAAGATTTTCACTGTATTTTTATAATATTTTTATTAAATTAAATTCTTATAATAGCAAGGAAAGCATTTTAAACAATAGGAAAGAAAATTTTATTTTTTAATTGTTTAAAACACACGTACATTTGAGTTTAACTTATATAAGTGCATACATGTGTTCTAATAAATGAATATATTTAACCGGTCCTTTAATTAAAATATCCCAAAACCTACCATAATACATCATTCGAAAGGGGACATATGTGTCACCTTATAGTATAAAGGGTTAATTAACTTAATTTCACTAGCCAGGTCAGTAGAAATAATGTCTGTATTATTTTAGTGAAAGTTAAATAATAATTTGGAACATTTCTTAACTCACTAATTAGCTTCCAAGCCCCTATTCTGTATCTAACACAGAACTGAATAATTCACACAGAGTACACAGAGAGTTCCCGTCTGAATAACAATGTGTAACTAACTAATAATTTGCTTGCGTCCAAATCAGGTCACTTACTTGTAATAAACTTCTAATCAAAGGTAAATAAAAAATGTTTTGATAAAAAATATTCAGAAGTATGAGAGAGTCCGCTTTTATGAAATCCTCTATAGTGAATGTAGTGTCCTGAGTAAGGAAGTAGCCTGTATAGTGAACAAATTTTCATCAGTCTGTCATAAAAGGGCCATCAGTTTAGAAAAGTAATGACCATTAGTAAAAAAAATTAATTGGCGATAATAAATTGGGTAGGTAAAAATAACAATATTTAATATTTATCAAACGTAACGAAAATACAAACCATTTTTAAGTTTAAATCAATTTTTGAAGAGTACAAGATGAATTTACTTTAAATTTATAAAAAAAAATAACTCATAGAAACCGGAGACACAATTTTTTTTTTCACGGAAACTAAAAAAACATCAAAATTATAATCCAGATGAGGTTATTAGATGAAATTGGTTCAGAAATAAAACATGTTCCATTTTAGGGTACGTTCCATATTTCCGAACATGTGAAAATCTCTATATAATAATAATTTATCATTTAACTTCTAAACTTTGATAGAAGTTGAAAAATAATTATAATATTTTTTTCTCTGACGTGTCCGAAAATGTAGAACGTACCCAATAACTTGAAAATTAGTACCCTTCTTCCAAAAAATATTTCATAGAGCATAAAATTGCTGTTTGTGCAATGTAACACAATAATTATAGAATTCTAAGTATCTATTAATTCTCACCTATACTGAGTGAGAGTTATGGTATTGTTGGATTTTAAAACCTTTAATAGGTTCACGACTTTAAAACACTGTTTATTAATAGGCTTATATGGTACTCCAACTCAAAATAAAATTTCTCTCATCATAACTCATAGAAAAGGACATATATAATCAAGGAGTGACAATCATAAATTTCTTATTACTTTTCCTCGCTTTAGTTACCGTTTGGTAATTAAACGGAGTCGTGATTTGGTAATTGAAGCGGGGGATTCCCGTACCTAGTTTACTTTTAGAAAATTAGATTCCAGAAAACAAGCCAGAAACAGAATGTTGTTAATAATTAATTTATTAGGGGGTTTAACGTCTGCTTCGGAACCAAAAGCCATATCGCTGACGTCAAAAGGAAATTAAATACAAGGGACTGGAAGAAGCAGTCAGAGAGGAAAGTGGCTCCATGAACAAAGTCACTTACCACCGTCGGTGACAATGCTCATCGATGCAGAAAAGCTACTCCGTGAGTACAGTCACTTACCAAGGAATGTGATGAAACGGGACACAAGCACCGGTGGCTGCACTCACGGATGGAAGAGGAAAATGAAGAGGTGATAGTAAATGAAGCCTACGAGCCTACCTAACACAAAATTCTAAGACCTCGTAGTTGAAGAGAATAACCCTAGCGCTATCCTCTAAAACTGCAAGTTGTGTTAAAAAAAAGATAAGCATGGTAAAAATAAAAAAAGATAATCCATAATCCAAATTACAACAGTTCGGGGCCCAAGGGACGCCACCCCCCTTCTCTTCCATTCACCACAGACAGCTTTAGGATAGAGCCCCTGGGGGCTGTTTAGAATTAAATAGAAGTTATCTAACTCAACGTAATTTAAATTTATATACAGTGAAACTCCTGAGTAATGAAGTATTGGTTCCTTCGTAACTCAGAGCCACTTCATATCTCATGTGCACTAGATAGTTTTCTATGAGTGCAATCATAGAAAACTATGATAATTGAAGAATAGCTAGGACAAAATTCTTGACGTATTTCGTTTTCTATGATAATCATAGAAAATCCTTCATAACTCAGGTGCATTTCCTAATTCAGGTCCTTCATAACTCAATACTTCATTACTAGGGATGTGACAATATGCTTTTTAATGAAATGGTATCGAATACTATATACCGCCGGTTCAGAACGATTCAATACCATTAAATTATCTCTGTCTACAGTATTTTCAGGATCTACGATTTTAAAAGCATATTGTCACAACCCTATTCATCACTCAGCAGCTTTTTAGCAGTTTGGATAAATTAAACTCGTACTGTAGTTAAGACCATATAATATAATATATCACATTTCTATTAGTGGAATAATTTAATAAGTACAACTGTACATCAATACAAACTGCCTGTATTATTTTGAATTAAAATTTTTTTACGTAGTACAAAAACTGAATAAGAAATAGAACTTATTAAATAATTTTGGAGTTGACGAATAAACTGTCGAAAATAAAATTTGGAATATTGAGATTGTTGCTCCAATTAAATGATTAATCAATAAATTATTTAGTTACAGTTAAATAAATTATAAATCTATTTTAGTACCTAATAGAGTTACATGAAAAAGTATTAAATGAGGAGGTGGTGAACAAATAGAATAAGTTAGGATTTATAGAATGATTTCACATCTTCGTTCATATAAGAATTAATATATAGGAGTTAACATAAAAGTTAAATAATAAATATATTTGTTCTTATATGATCGAAGATGTAGAACAGTCCAATAATTATTAACTTACCCTACTTATGTTAATAATTTCATAAGACATCTGCTTTTAAATTGAGATTAAATAATGAAATAACTGCATTAGTGAAGTAAGCGTATTGGTGGTAACATATTTCGGCAAAAAATTATAAAAACAGACCAGAATTACCAATAGCAATAAAATAGCGAAACCTGAAAATAAATCTAAAATGAAACCCAATACCAACTACTTTACCATACAGGTTCCACCACAAAAATTTAACTGAAATTTTTTAATTTTAATGCGGATTAAATTCTGTTTATCTTGCTTTAGTAATCAATCGGTTATTTTCTACAAAACCCATGACATTCAACATATAATTAGTCTTTGCTTTTAAGTATACAAAGTAAGAAATTGTGAGGTTGGCAAGCTTCACTGAAAAATTAATACCTAATCAATTATAGCTATATATAATAACTTAATAAATTCAGAGAAAATAATGGAAATAATCATACAATTAATTTGAATTACTGAAATATAAAAGAGAAACCTAATAAATTTAGCTTTAGTTTGAAATTTATCAAAAAACTCGTAAAAAAAAACTTGGCTACAAAATGCTAAATAAATTAATGGACATATAAAAATACATTATAAACTGACTACCTTAAACATAAGCATGCTATAAAATCTTACAATTAAAATAAAACAAAGCTACTGAATAAAATGGAGATTAAATATACACTAGCAATTAGAAAAGTCTTTATTTAAAGAAATAAAAAAGTCAATCATTGTTTATTCTTTTTGGAAATACAGGGTAAATTATTCATCATCAACCAGACTCGTATTATGGTAAACTTGTTAAAATTTAAATATTAGGGTCACGTACTCAGAAAGTGGGCGTTATAAGTTGGGTTGTGACAATATGCATTTAAAATCATAGATCCTGAAAATATTATAGACGGATTGAATTAAAGACTATTGAATCGTCTTACATGAGCGGTATATAGTATTCGAAACCATTTCATTTAGTTTCATCTATATTCTTTAGATCTATGATTTCAAATTCATATTGTCACAACCCTAGTTTGAAGTCATGATAGGCAGACTCGTTCATGACCTGTGTTAACAGTCAACACGTACTTTCAGAGTACGAACATGTTCATCTAGAACAAAACTACAGAAAAGCAATTGACCGGTAATACGAGAGGTATTCAATGATGTGTAAGGCCCACTCTATAACAGCATGTAAAACGCCACGTTATCACCACCCAGTTTACTCCTCTCCAATTAATCTATTAAAATAATGGAAGGCAGTAGAAACGCTACTAGCTACAGACTGAAAATTAGTTTGCCATTAACTTAACCGTGATTAATTGAAGAGGAGTAGACCAGGCTGCAAAAACGCGGCATTTTATCGGCTGGTATAGAATTGGCGTAAGATACCCTATAGGTTTTACATGCACTAGCTAGTAAATATACAGAGAAAGCATAGAATAGTGACTGAGCGTATCATAGATACACACCGAGGTGTATCAATACACCAAGGTGCATCAGGGATACATACATACAGTGTATCATATTTACAGTGCTGATACAGGATACAGTCTGTGACTGGAGAGACTGATTAAGCAGTGAAAACTATATTACGGAACAATGTCAAGTTACCAAATTTAACTATGAAAAGTTAGTTTCAGAAAAATAATCAAATTTATTCTTAATTCTTATATCTACAAAAAAACATTTTAATCTGAATACATATTTTCCATTTTCATTATTACATCCGGTAATTTATAATTTACACCATTAAATTATTAATGATCTATAAGCCTATATGAAGAGTGTTTAATGGGAAAACTGGTCTCAAGATTTAGATTTGGTACTTCTGGCACATCAGATAATGAACAGAAACTATTTAATTCGGGGTTGAACATCGACTTCGGAACCAAAGGCCAAATTGATCGAAAAATTTAGTCGTGATCTATGTACAAAAGTAGCAGTAACCCAAAATCAAATTTAGTCCATTACATTACAAATAAATCTCTATTGTTACTTAACCTTAAATGAAAGAATAGAAAGTCATAAAAATGGGGTAGAAATGGACTACATACATACAGCAACTAAAATAATATCCATACATTAAAATTAAAAGACTAAAGGAAACATATTACTATTCATACGAGGCTCTTCTGTTTAAAATTTTACTTATCTTTAAATTAATGAGACATCATCGCTAGAGATGGATTCTTTATTCTGAACTAATTTTCCTACTGCCATACCTACAATTTGATGGTAAATTTTAACTTTTCCGTACACACCGAAATGTTTATAGATATATTTCGAGTGAAGTGCCTACAGATGTAAAGAATTAGTCGTGAATGACTAACTTTTCTCACAGCCTGCAGATAACTCGGCAAGAAATTTCTGTATGTACAGGCCGGCCCTAATAGAAGTTATCGAGTGCTATAATAAATATGAAGAGTAGCTAGATACAAAGTTAGCAAGTGCAAGATTATATGAACATACATACACCTTTAAAATGATATTTTTCAATCATTTCCACCTAGATCAATTCAATTGTTTCCACCTAGTGTTGAGGATTCTTCATATTCAGATACCTACTATGGTAGCTTTTGTTTTACCTACCAATATCCTATTCACCTACCAATATAACATATCCACCTACCACTATCCTAGTCACCTACCAGTATCCTAGTCACCTACCAGTATAATACATATAACAGATGATGGAGCTTCAATATTACAAGTTTTTGGTGATCCTAATTTATCATGATTAAGGGTAGGCCGCTGACTAAGTTGCTTACAAAATATACAGATGCCCCCTGCAGTTATCGATGAGTGAACCTTAGACCGGCCCATCGATGAGACTGACTTTCATCGCGCAGTAGTAGATGGTTCGATAAAGAGTGAGAGCTACTAAGATGAAACCAACTGAAACGACACAAGGAAATTAGTTTGCAAAATAATTTGAAATCGACTATGGAGTAGATAGATATTCTGCATAGAATAAAACTTATAATAGAATAATTATTTTAGGAAAAGTTGGGAAAAATTATAAAGTTGGAAACAATATAATCAAAAAAGATTTTACTGTGTACTAAATGTTATAGTTTTCTTTAAGGATAAGGCAAACTCAAGATTGATGTTTTTTAGGATTTAAGGTTAAGCTATTTCTTTACATATCGCTATTCAAAATCGTAAATCCTGAAGCACTTTAAAAATAGAGTTTAAATTAGCTCGAAAAATTGTAGATATTACATTGAATGTGAATCTTTTCAATAGCGTTATAGCTACTTTTGCTACGACATCTAATAAGGTAAGGTACGAATTATTGGTCAGTTTCACATTTTCGGTCATAGCTATAAGAAAAAACGATATTATAATTATTATTTTATTTTTTATCTGAAGGTATCATGGATACCAATAAAATTTTAATAAAATAACAATTATAATATAGTTTCATCTTATATGACCGAAGATGTGAAACTGACCGATAATTCATAACTTACCCCAAATAGAAATATCTAAAAGAGAGCTAGCTATCTGTCTCACCCATATAAGCTAAGTAGATGGCAGGGGCCT
The DNA here is from genome assembly GCA_947561585.1 of Caprella mutica. Classification (NCBI taxonomy): domain Eukaryota; kingdom Metazoa; phylum Arthropoda; class Malacostraca; order Amphipoda; family Caprellidae; genus Caprella; species Caprella mutica. Next base: position 31,118 of record CANNZV010003587.1, read on the forward strand.
GGGTGGTGTGTTTCAGTGTGGTCACCATCAGTACAATGCACAGAATCAGGAGAACAGTGAAGATTGTACCAAATATCAGGCCTCTACAGCGAGCAAACTCAGGACCAACACTTGACCTGTGAAAGAAATTCAATCAACGATACTTAATATTAGTATTTATTAGCAAACAGTGTACACTGTATATACTGTTATTTGAATCAAATAGTGATTGATCTTTCCAATACACACAACTAATGTATCATGAACAATAAGTGATAGTTGCTTTATTTGATAGGGTTAACCATCAGCTGTGTCATGGTAACACAATTTAAGATCTCATAGTATACAAGAGTATAATTAGAGTGTTAGCTACTCTCTAAAAACTGAATTAAAAGTAATTCTAGAAGGAAGAAATTAAATTGTAAATGAAAAACATCCAAAAAGACATATAGAAAAGTTGGATAGCACATCAGTAGAAATCTTACTTATGTCAGAAAAATTTCAATAGTTTTATTTTTAAGTTAATAGATAAAATAATTTACCATAACAAACTAAGAAATAGGTAGCAATTGTAGAAATATTTCTTCAAAAAATTGATAGATCTTAATCATATTATGATATATATTAGCTATCCCATTATATCCTATTATCCAATAACTCTTAAGTTCACCACCAAGTTTAACTTACACCTTCCTACAGTTTGGACATCTTGCTAATGCATTTGTCAGCGTGTTGAACTGAAAAAGAGTGAAAAAGTTACTATCAATATACATGAAAAAGTTATCAATATACATGATGTTTCAAAGTTCGAACTATAGCTGTAAGTTGTGTTGAAATTCAATTTATTAATTATCACAAATTGTAATCATGTAAAAAATAATATCATATTGTAAGCAATTAATTTGAATTGATATAAATGTTTGACAATGGATAACAAGTTGTTATAAGCTACAGCAGCAATAAATAAAATTGATTTAAATAGCCAAGTTGCAAACTATTGAATTAAAATATTTTTGTAAAATATCATCTTCATGAAAATGACTAGCACATTTACTATTTTATTTATAGTATATCTTTGGCTAACACTGAATTATAATAGGTAAACAAGTAACCAGGAACTACTTTTGAATTTGATTTATTTACTTATTACTATTATTATTTACTTATTATTTTATTTACTTATTTCTATTTTATTTAGTAACAAAATCAGACTAAAACTCATTTATTATAATAGATACAAGTAGCCAAGAGCTTATTTTTCCCAATCTATCTCTCTGGTATTGAATAGTACCCAGGATTTAAATGATGGCATTAAAACTCACCAAGAAGACCAGATTGCAATGGGCGCAAGTGACCCTGCACATGCCAGGTGCAGAGGGGAGGGGAGGGTTGTTAGCTACAGGTGTCAAGTTGATAATCCTTTTGCAGGTAGATCGAGGACAGGCTATTCGCTGAGACTGACTTTTACAGATGAGGAGGCAGTTGCACGGGCATCGGACATACTTTTTACCTCCAGGAGCATTTTTAATGGGCTATAGAATAATAAAAAAAAAACAATGATAAACATTGCTAAAAAAGAAATAACATTTTGATTTAGTTAGTTTCATATCATTTTTGATCAGGTAGGCCTCTGGAGTACGGGTGAAGTACAACCGTTGTTTTTTCACATTTTGAGTCATACTAGCAAGATCACTTATTAAAATATTAGCTATTTCTTGTGTATCAAAATAGAAAAATTAGCTCTTTCTTGTGAATCAAAATAGAAATATTAGCTATTTCTTGTGAATCAAAATAGAAATATTAGCTATTTCTTGTGAATCAAAATAGAAATATTAGCTATTTCTTGTGAATCAAAATAGAAATTTTAGCTATTTCTTGTGAATCAAAATAGAAATATTAGCTATTTCTTGTGAATCAAAATAGAAATATTAGCTATTTCTTGTGAATCAAAATAGAAATATTAGCTATTTCTTGTGAATCAAAATAGAAATATTAGCTATTTCTTGTGAATCAAAATAGAAATATTAGCTATTTCTTGTGAATCAAAATAGAAATATTAGCTATTTCTTGTGAATCAAAATAGAAATATTAGCTATTTCTTGTGAATCAAAATAGAAATATTAGCTATTTCTTGTGAATCAAAATAGAAAAATTAGCTCTTTCTTGTGAATCAAAATAGAAATTTTAGCTATTTCTTGTGAATCAAAATAGAAATATTAGCTATTTCTTGTGAATCAAAATAGAAATATTAGCTATTTCTTGTGAGTCAAAATAGAAATATTAGCTATTTCTTGTGAATCAAAATAGAAATATTAGCTCTTTCTTGTGAATCAAAATAGAAATTTTAGCTATTTCTTGTGAATCAAAATAGAAATATTAGCTATTTCTTGTGAATCAAAATAGAAATATTAGCTATTTCTTGTGAGTCAAAATAGAAATATTAGCTATTTCTTGTGAGTCAAAATAGAAATATTAGCTATTTCTTGTGAATCAAAATAGAAATATTAGCTATTTCTTGTGAATCAAAATAGAAAAATTAGCTCTTTCTTGTGAATCAAAATAGAAATTTTAGCTATTTCTTGTGAATCAAAATAGAAATATTAGCTATTTCTTGTGAATCAAAATAGAAATATTAGCTATTTCTTGTGAGTCAAAATAGAAATATTAGCTATTTCTTGTGAATCAAAATAGAAATATTAGCTATTTCTTGTGAGTCAAAATAGAAATATTAGCTATTTCTTGTGAATCAAAATAGAAATATTAGCTATTTCTTGTGAGTCAAAATAGAAATATTAGCTATTTCTTGTGAATCAAAATAGAAATATTAGCTATTTCTTGTGAATCAAAATAGAAATATTAGCTATTTCTTGTGAGTCAAAATAGAAATATTAGCTATTTCTTGTGAGTCAAAATAGAAATTTTAGCTATTTCTTGTGAATCAAAATAGAAATATTAGCTATTTCTTGTGAGTCAAAATATGACAGTGACACAACAGCGCATGTATTACAACCGAGTTCAAGATTTCTGTATGGTAATAAAATGTTATGAAACTAAATATAAACCAAATATGTTACAAAATTTTCATAAATATCACATAAATACATCTTAGAATATTAAAATTCCAAATTTCCAGGAGTAAAGATATATAAGTATATTTCCTCCTGAGCAAGCCTCCCAAGCACTCTGGTCTTTACAGGGTTGAAGCATTCTATTTGATTTGTACTCACTGTAGCTTCATTGCATTTGGAGCATTTAACAACATGCTGTTCCATCTTGCCACTGATGTCTATCATGTTCTGACACACTCTGCAGGTGACCATTGGGACACCTGACACACTCGTGTCATAAGGTGGAGGAACTTCATCAGCCCCAACAACTGTCCCATCAGCTGCAACAACAAAGTAATTAATAGAATGTTAATTAACATAAAATAATAATTAATATGAAATAATAATTAGGGTAAATTACTGATTATTGGTCGGTTTCACATCTTCGGTTATCTAAAAAAAAAACGATATTATAATTAAACTTAAAATAAAATAATTATAAAATTGTTTTTTCTTATATGACCGAAGATGTGAAACTGACCGATAATTTATAATTTGCCCTAACCAATATAATATACAAGGTACTTTCAATCTTAACTATTCATAATATGATAATGTGCTACATTACAGATTATAGAATTAATTATATAATTCGAAAATTAATTAACTTTTAATCATTTCATTTTTGACAAAATCATTATGAAAAAAATGTTTTTGTTATCAGATATATTGTAGCTAAGTTAAACATTGCAGAAAAGATTAAATGAACAATAAAAACATCCTCACAAAGAATAACACCAAATGTGAAATGATTATCTAAAATTCAATTGAATAAAATTGATTGAATTAGTCAGACTTGTTCATTTTTCAGGAAGAAAATATTCAGAATAGCTAAATGAAATTATGAAGCAAACTCGCAAACTGTAATGAGGGGAAAAGAAAGGTTATTAATATATAATTATTATATGACTTAATGATACAAATACAATTTTATTTTCATATTTTGGAGAGAATTGATTAAAATTTAATTATTTTGAAAAGAAATTTAGCTTCTTTTGGAGATTGCTGGAGAATTTATAAGCCACACTACTTTGGTTGACCAGATGGCATAGGTATGAGGTCTTTCCTTTTCATATTCCATAGGCTGGCAAACTCACAGTCAAACTGTAAGACAGATTTGACCCAAAATTTCACAAAAAAATCTGCTCTAAGAATTTTTTTGCTATTTTATGAGGATTCCAAATTTCTAGGTCCATATAACAAATTGACATGGATTGATGGAATCATGGAAACATTGGCTTCATAGCCAGTCAGCGACTCAGCATAATAAGGAGCATTTTTTTTCTATGCGACAAGCCGACAGTGTGAACAATCCATGTTTCAAAGTATGGCCAAAGTCGCCAGTATATTGGCGACTTTTAAGAGGCGAAATAAGTTTAAAAATTTGTAAATAACATGTAAATTTACTAAATTAATCCTAAAACAGACTCAAGAGATATACATAATAATACATGCATCAGACATGAAGAACCAGTCTGCAGAATGTGTCTCTTCTCCCGCAGAGATTTTAATTTGAGAGACAGTTACTCTCTGACTCTCCGTAGCAGATTCAGAATCTCCCGCAGCTAAATTAATGGTAACATAGGAATTAATTCAAAATCTCCCGCAGCTAAATTAATGGTAACATAGGAATTAATTCAAGATCTCCCGCAGAGATCTCCAATTTCTAAAAATTCAATCAAAAACTCCCGCAGAGAGTCTTGGAAAAATGTTCCATATTCTGCAGACTGGATGAAGAATAAGGATGTTTTCAAGTGTAAAATCTTCACTAGGAAGTCAAATTTCTTCTTTAAAGTATCTTAAATGTGGCGACATGCCAGTTTAAAAAGTAGAGCAGGATTTGTGAATTAATCATGCGCCCAAGTCCTATTTAATTTAATAATTCCTATGTTCCCATGTTATTTGCTGCGCCCAAATCCCAATTTTTGTACAAAATCCTGTGTCTGAGGAGACCTTCTTTTCAGACTGGCGACATGTATCCATTTTTTCACTTAACTGGCGTCGCGACTTTCCTATCACACGGCACACTTGTAAACATGGTGAACACCAAGTAAAATAGTATGTCTCATAAACTCACCATTTGTCTCTCCAAATTTCAACAAATTCTCTCCAAAATGATCAAATTATCATTAATTCTCTCCAAAATAACATTGTAGCATAGGAGAAAAATAGATAAAACTCGCCATTTGCAATTGAAGGGATCAAAATAACTGTCACAAACTCGCCATTGAAATGGCGAGTTTGGACATGCTTTATAACTTGGGGTGAACAATCCTTAATTTCCTTCAAAATTTACATGTATTTTGCTGAGAAAATAATTCAAAATACCTAGAGGAATTCTTGAAGAACACTTTACCAGTTTGAAGTTTCTACAACAATGATTACAATCTGCCTCTGGGAACAAATAACAATGGGAATGGAACATACTTTAACAGTTTAACCAAGGAATTAATTCATTGAGCTGTTTAATTTAGACATATCTGAGTTTTTACCTTATGTAGAATTTAGAAAGGTGGTCAAGAAATCATTTTCTTACTTTCACAATTAGAATGTCTTAATTTGAAAAGTCTAGTAAAATGGTAGCCTAATTTAATATAATTCATCAAAACAACTAACCTAAATATCGACTGTCATGGTTACTGCCACCGTATATATGGCTTCCAGAATAGGTTTGGGCAGAGCTGACAAGAGGTGTCGTTTCTTCTTCCATTTTTCTTTTTGATATAACAGCTGATTTATGAAACCAAAAGTTAAACTGAATTGGTCACGAATAGAAATGATCACAATGTTACTGTTTGCGGTCACGTCAAACTAGTCACAGAAATGAGCCGAACTGAAATATTTTTAACTTTAAATTATTTAGTATTTAAAATGATCTTTTCAAATATTAATGCTATCTTCTATAAATTTTTAGTACAAAAATTAGCAACATAATTTTATTTTTCTTCTCCTATTAAATGGAAAGCCAATTTTGTTACAATTAATGTATAAAGAAAATGAATTTCTATCATGTAGTCCTGTAAACAACGAGGCATTTCAGATTATCTGTCATGACATCAACATTATTGAAAAATTTCAGTGATCAGAGTAGGTGCCCTAAGTAAGAGTCCTTACTTTTATACAACTTTTCTATTAGTGTTATCTGCAACAAATACATATATTCAAAATGGTGAGTATCATATATAATATACCTATCTAAGTATTATTGTTGTTGTCTACAAATCGAAAGGGACTAATCTAACTAGGTAATTGGGACATAGGAAGTTTAGAACTTAGTCAAGTGATTAGTGGTCTGACTCTATGATTATTGAGGTTTATGCCAAGAATGATTTTAAGATCAAAGTAAAAATATGTTCATTTAATTTTGGTGGGCTTTAAATCTTGAGACATTGTTTATTAATTAATTCCTATGTTGGCTTTATGCAGACAACAGACTGGATTTGAAATCATTTGTTAATGCTAACTAGTTAATTTTCATCTAAAAAGGCCAAAATTGGGAGAGCCATTTCCAACAAATCTGACTAATTTGGGTCAGAATTTTCTGACTAATTTGGGCCAGTACATAGAAGTTACAAGTTAGAAAATAGCAACCACATTGTAGTTTTATGAAATTCTTGATTGAATTTGAGTTAGGTATTTGACTTTTATTCTTTTAGCACAATGGCTCTAATATTTTATATTTTTATCTAAATGTATTTAAATAACACCTATCTAATGGCTATTCCAGTCTGCAGAATATGAGACATTTTCTCTACGAACAATCCACAATTTTCTCCTAGGTATATTGAGTATATTTACATGTATTTTACTGAGAACAGAAGGCATATTAGAGGATTTCTTGGAGAGCAGTTTACCAGTTCCTTCAGTCTTGTTTTCTGTGTGAACAATCCCTAATTTTGTCCTATTTTAAGTATTTTTACATGTATTTTACTGAGAACAGAAGCCAACATGGAGGATTTCTTGATGAACAGTGTACCAGTTCCTGCAGTCTGGTGGCTTTTGACTACTTTCCCTTTTTTTCAGTTCCGCAACACTGAACGCAACTGCCCAGACCGTCTCCCCATGGAGATGGACCTTAGTGGCACCAAGTGTGATAAGGATAGCCTCACCATGAGGGCACCCATCACCAACAGACACCAGCACCCTGTGGAGGCTTCCGAGAGAGAGTACCAGAGGAAGATGGAGCAGAAGGAGTTCTCAAATGCCGCCAAGACTTTCGGCTCTGGATTTGCACTCCATCTTACCCATGAAAGAGCTGCTGTTAGTATCTTTCACTTTTATCAAGAGGTTATTTAAACTCTACATTGAAGGTTTTTTGGAATGAGAAGATTTTCATTCATAATCGGAACAAGGAGTACTTTTAGGTCACTGCTTGTCCTGATGAAGAATGGAAATCTTTCTATTAGAAACCCCGAAAGCGTAAAAGCCTTCAACTCTGAGTTCAAATCATCTCTCGATAAATGGATATCCCGTTGAGTATGAATCATTTCAATCGATTTCAATTTTATTAGCTTTTTACAGTCTACCTAATTCAAGTAATTTGGTGCATCTTGTTGAATGACATATTTTATTAGTGAAGATTAGTAAAAAATATTTAACTTCTATCTATATATAAGCATTTCCAATTTACCTAACTTTCTTTCAAATCTGATTTAAATTTCTCAAAACAAATGTGCAGCTGGTCATATTTTATTGATAAATAATCTGAAAACTATTCACCTACATATTCATTTGGCTATTAGCTATTTATCAAGAAGAAGTTTTGTGTTAGTAGTAATTTTTATGTAAATATTATTGAAATAACTCTTACATGAATACAATTGATGTAAATTATGATTAGCAGCTATTTTGTTTTCAGATATTTTTTGATAAAATAACCATATCACTATTAATGTAGATATGAATTTCTATAATTATTGAATATTAACCAACCTATAACAGCATTCCAGATGTCAATATTTACATTAGTTATATTATCTTTATTGATGGAGTTGAGACTACCTTAAATCATAAATAGAATGACAATTATGTATTGTTTTGCTGTATGAAAATACTCAAAATTTCAAATCATATCCAATCTGTGATTGTTGACTATCACTCTCCGATGACAATCCCCAGCAAGAAGAATTTATTCCTGGATATTAAGTTCTGTGGTTTGTCCTGCAATGCCTTCTGTACGTTAAAGCCCTTACCTACTTAAGGCTTGCGCAGCTGTATGATTTTCCCTTGCGATATGGCGGTACATGTCATTCTAGGCTTATCCTTACTCTTAGTCTCCTCTCTTTACTCTCTGTATTATTCTTCTCCCTCATCCTCTTTACGTTTTTGTTTCTCTAGGAATATATCCTTCTTGCCTGGGAATATCATTTTATAGACTGTCCCTAAAGTAGTTACACCATTTTGAACGTGTGTCCTTTTATCCATAGGTAAGAGCTGCCAACACCGGTCACCCCACCAGCAGTGTGTACCATTCGGATGCTGCCTACGACTCTCTCACTGGAAGGGACTTGACCTTTGACTTCACCGACTCTCTTGCCCTTGACCTTCAGACTGACCTTTCTCCTCATGAGATCATGGAAAGGAGAGTCCTTAGGAACAAACTTTAAATTAGTTCAATATAACCAATAAACATTAATTTTTGTTATTGTGTTTCACCTTCCTTGCTGTTTAGTTTCATCATTGATTTATAATATTGAAATCAAAACTTACAATTGATTGAATTGAATTTTGATTTTAATGAAACTTATATCAATGGCACAGCTTAATAAAATTTAAGTGTGTCTTTCAGACATGCATATATCTAGTCGTAGAAAAAGATCTAGCATTGAAAACAACAATTTTTCTTAGTCTCTTAACACTTTTTTACTCTCGATTGCTATAATCATTTTTTACTCTGTTTACTTTAGACTTAAATGCTACTCAGAGTTTATCTAAATTCTGAAGATATCCATTGTAAATGGATTAAAGCAATGGAGAGGGAGTTGAGTCCTGATTAATTGTAGCTAGTAATTTTGTTGCGAATTTCCATCATTGCAATGATTGTAAACTTTTCAGTGGAATCTATATCCTTCTGAATGTTTTTCTTTATAATATGAGGGCTCTGAAATTGGTAAACATATGGAATAAAATTTAAAAAAATTGTAGAGTTGGATCTATAGCGAAAAAGATGAAAGATTTTTTTATTTTTCTAAAATATAGCTTTGTAGACCATATCGAGTGAGTTTAAAAAAACTAATATTTTACTGGTTACTTAAACTTATCAGCTTCACACTTTTCAATTAGAGAGAAGATGAAGAGTTGTTTCACAATATAACGAGATATTTGGTTAATTTTGATTTACAAGTAATATTTGAAGAAATAATTTGTTTTAGATATTTCTCAAATTTTTTAAGTATAATGCTTTTCTGTATAGATATCTAGAAAATCTCTGTTATATTGTAGACCTGCTCTTTAAAAAGAGACCTGCACCGTCTCTTTGGATCAAAAACTGTCAGAGATGTAGAGCGTCAAGCAACCTAAAACGTAAGTGTTCAGGAGAGACTGAAACATCTCTATATTCAGGTTACCTCGCTCAGGACCAGTGGATTTATAAAATAGGACCCGCAAAGAGTTTCCAGGGGACCACCCCTTCCATTTTGTAGAGACACACATTCATAGGTCCTATTTATAGCGCTAGGCTAAAATCTTCGCAGATGTAACAAAATTGAAAACAACTGTCAGAATTGATCTGTCACGACACTGTTGACCCAACTTCAAATATTGCGTCACATAAGCCATTACAGAGCTTCAATGGTTTGCCATAGTATTATCACAGCATTTCTGAATCCGTTATTTCTGAGTTTAACTATTGTAAGTTTACAAAGCAAATTCTTCTGAAGAAGAGCAATGAATAAACGAAACGTTTGCAATCAGTGTTAGCCGTAAGAAAATTATCATTGAGCATTTAATATTTCTTGTGTGTATCTATCTGAAATAAGGAGCACATAAAAGTGCACTTGTTCTCTACAATTTGCCGATTTGTACAATCTTGAGAATGCGCAGCGCGATTTTAAACCCCTTAATGCCGATCGTGTGTTAGTACCTTCATTATATTTATTATGATATCAAATACTAAAATAGTTCAGTTTCAATTGATATTAAGATAGGTCGGTGAAATATAATTGAGTAGGTAACTGTATTCACGAGAATAAAAAGCTTAAAATATTTCTATAAGGTGTGAATTACCCGTAGAGTAGGTTGTTGTAGTGTAGGAATAGAATGTGTGATAGTAATGAGATTCGAACTCGAGTAGTGGTCTCTTATATAGTGGCCAAACAAACGGTGACTACTAGAACAAATATGAAATGGTACTCGAGTTCAACAGTTCTGTTAATGGTACACGAGTTCAACAGTTTTGTTTAATATTTGAAAATTAATGAGGTATAAAGTTTAATTTTCTTGCTCATAAGCCTAAATTACTTTTACTTATTTTGAAAACTACTTCGATCGATGTTTGTGAAATATTGAGAATTTACCTCATCATTTATGATTATAAAACTGCTATTACCTTCCTAATACTCTGAGTTCACTTCGACAATTTATGAATAAGAAACACAAATAAAAACATATATGCTTACTGACCATTACACTCTATTAATTAAGTTGTCTAATATTACTTACACAGACAATATAAGAAGATCGTAAAATCGATATCGTTAACCCTTTATGCTATAAGGCGACATATATGTCCCCTTTCAAATTTTGTATTTGGAGATGTTATATTTCGAGATATTTTCCTTAAACAACCAGATAACACATGTAAGCATATTAGAGCAAATGTGTAGCTACGCATTCATTAGTTAAGTACAATTGTGATTTTATTTTAAATAGATTTCATAGTTTTAATATATGCTTGCTTCTGTTGCTCATATATTTCAAGAATGTCACAAAAATAATGCTATACAGTAAAAATTTATATCCTAACCAATCTTGTAGCATTGTTACATAATATTGACATACTATTTAATAAAGTGTTTTATTAATTAAACATAATATAAGTCCAAGAATTAATTAATAAGTGAGTCAAATTACAGGGGTTAAACTTTCCAGGGTCAATTTACCGTGGTGTAAAATTACCAGCGATCAAATTACGGTGGTCAAATTAACAGGAGTCAAATTACCGTTCACGGTTGCAGATATACTTTACACTATATAGTCTATAGACTCTATAGTCTTATACTATAGTCTATATCTACGATATATTCATTACATACTTAACAGTTGTACCGGGTGAACAATAAAAAACTGGTCGAAAGTAAATGCTTATAACCGTAAAAGTATTTGATGTAGAAAGGTAAAACAAAAATCACATAAAAGAGTATAATCTCAAATTTTATTCGGTTTATAACAAGTGTTCAAAATCTTTACCACTGTGCTAAATACTGAGATTAATCTTTTTTTTCAAAATTAGCGATTACTGCAACTATTATATTTTGGTTACCTCACGTATCTCTTGCTTCAAGTCTTCAATCATGTTTGGTTTCAATTAAAAACCTTCTCTTTAACATATATCAGAGATAAAATCCAAAGGTGAAAAGTCAAGGGACTTAGTTGGACAGATTAAACAGTTCGGTGCGAAATAATCTCGTCCTCGAAGTGATTTTTCAAGAATGTGTATGCAGTTGCAGTGTCATAATGGAACCAAAAGTCAAGATGATTGTCGTCAGTCATTACAGTATTTAACATTTCAATGTATCCGTCGGTGCTTACATAACAAACCTTTTCAGTCTCTACATTTAAAAAAATGTGGATCATGCATGGCTTATTCGAACTCAAACCGCACCGAACTGTCACTTTCGCCGAGTGAAATGGTTTCTCAAAAACTTAATTTCTTGTCCATTTATTGAACAAATTCTTAACCATTTTAATTTTTATATCCTTGTTGTATTAAATGGCATTTTTTCTCTTAACTTTAGTTGCAGAACTGCTTAAAGGTCCCCTCCAAGCAAATTTTTTTATTGCTTAAATCAACAAGTTTAATGTTTCTGATCATTTTACTGTAAACCCCATAAAATTTGATAGCATATTTTTAATATTATATGCTTTTAAAGATTTTTATAATCCAAACTCTACAAAAACTACTTTACTTCCGACATTCTAATTTACAGTCTGAAGAAGAAGAATGTACACCATTTGTTTTGATTGTCAACTAGGTATTTGGTTTAATAAATAACTTTATTATTCGTTTAAAGGTTTAAATTTGGATAAACTTATTATAGAAACGTTTATATACTTTTAGAAACAATTAATATCTTAAAAGAAGGCCAAAAACGCATTGTTTGTTTAAAAATCTAAATTTGAAATCAAAACAAAGAGTGTACAATCTTCTTTCTCAGCGTCAGGTTGGAGATTCGCTCAATTGTTGCTCACAGAGAATTAAAAAACTTTAAAAGCAAATAATAAAATATATACTGAACCGAATAGTATGTGGTTTGCGTAATAATGATTGTAGACTTTAGTTCTATAATATTACGTTATAAACTCATTTTTTTCCCGGAGCCTGGAGAGGTCCTTTAAATGATAATGTTTAGAAATGAAAACACGCTATTCAATAGTTAGTTGCATAATGATTCATGAGGGTTGAATAAAATGTGTTACGAAATATCCATTATGTTTAATTGAGATATGATACCAAATAAAACTTGAAAATATATTCTTTTATGTGATATTTGTTTCATCTTTCTACAGCAATTACTTTTTGAGTTATAAGCATTTACTTTCGACCAGTTTTTTATTAGTCACCCGGTATCATAGCACCCCTAGATGAACTTTTTCTAGATTATTATGCAACTAAAGCACCCACTCACCTATGCAGTTCTATTATCATGTTATTGTTTCTTAATCAGACGGTATAAAATAGTCTCAATCAGCTGTTTTGAATGGCAGTTCCCACAGCCTCATGTAGATTAGGAAAATGCCTGCAGTTTTCCCCACAACAGTATGAAAGCGTTAGGTGTGCACAGAGAGAAAAAAGTACAACTTATGTTGTCATGTCACATGGGTCACCAATTTAGGTTACTATTCATTAGTGCGACGCCCCATTAGTCTGATACTTTTGTAGATTATTACTGATTTAACATAAAAAATATGTATATCGGGGGGCATGCCACCACCCGAACCCCCCTGCCAGGTCATTAAACAATCATGAAGTGTGCAGTACAACAACCTAGCGGATGCAACAAACTACATTAAATGATGAAATAAAGTGATGGATTGGGATCTTTTTTGGAATTAGGGCACATTGAATAAATAAGAATAAACAGATACAGGTATCATATATACAAGGTTAAGTCAAGGATTAGTACGAATACAATAAAAAAAACATAAAAATTTATTATTTATTGGATAAAAGAGTCTGCAATGTCTTTATACAGCTGCATAACCAAATCTTTATTTTTGTTACGCCGCCTCCATAAGAACAGTCGTAGTTAAGTTGTGACACCAACAATACACAAAATAAACTATAGTTTCTCATGGCAAGTTTGAATTTTCCAACCAAGTACCGCCTCTTAAGCCCCTTTTCAGTCTGTCGCCCTCTTTGTTACAACGCCAATAAGGTGGAAAAGAAGATAAGGCACAATCTCATAGAATGTCCATTTTTGCAGAATCGTTCTTTATGTAGAATACCTCTTGTAAATATTTCACTGCTTCTTCTTTTGTATGCACTTTTCTTGCTAGTTCAAATATTGTTTGCATGTTGATGGTTTAAACAGACGGATAATTTATTTAGCATTCTCAATCAATATGTCGTAGCCTTGTATATATGATACCTGTATCTGTTTATTCTTTGCAAATTAATCGGCAAATACAATGTGCCCTAATTCCAAAAAAGATCCATGGATTGTATCATAAATTGCTATTAGAAATAAAGTAAAAAAAAAGAGTAATATAAAAAATTTAAAAATATAAGAAATGCAAAATTAATTTACTATTTAGATTAGTTATTAATTGAGCATACCTATTTATTCATATTTTTTATTTTAATCAAAAAATAAAAATAACACAGAAAGATGGAACTGTCGGACTATTGAGAAGTCCCCATCAATTTATGCTTTGAATCAATTTATTATGTGAGTTAGTTAGACTTTATTCATGTTTTCATCTATGTTAAAAACCTATATGACGTGGTGTGTCATCAAACATTAGTTAATTCAATTCATTTTATAGATTGAATCAACTTACTATGAGAGTTACAAAGTCACTTTTTTGAGAATTTTAAAGTATGTTGAAACAACTATACAGAGTGTATTGTGGGAACTCACAACGACTGATAATCCAATGTATCTGGTGTATAAATTAACTTACTATGCGAGTTGGCGCAACTTTTTTTAATTTTAGGAGTGAGTCAAAACGACTTTTTTGTTTTAACCAACGTCAATTTAACTTTTTTTAAGTAGTACCTGCAACTCACCACGTAGGTAGGGGCAAAAATAACCCATTCATATGAGTGAAAACAAATCAAATTTGGTTTGATTCAACTAATCCTTTCTCTGTGTGTGCCTGAATGTCTGCCCCGTGTTTTAAAACTGGAACAATAAAGAACGTACAGAAATATTCATTATATAAATCTATTTCTATATACATAAACGTCGTTTAGAATTTTTTTATCGTGTTTTTTTTTTCATGTCTAAATACTTCTTCACACACAATAGTACAACATCTTCAATTGATGAATGACAATTCAGCTTCTAACTTCATTTCTATATATGAGATAATTCAATTATGTGTTAACATAAAGTACGTCAATATTATGTGACAGTGAATTTATTCAGATGAGTCATCGTACTTTGTCACTGAATCGTAGTATGTATTTTATTCCTTGTGACTGCTTCTTTGAGTCCCTTGTATTTAAATACCTTTTGACATCAGCGAGCCTTTCATTCCGAAGCAGACGTTAAACCTTCTTTTAAATTCTTACTACTTAATCAATGAAAATTCTCCATCAATTTAAATCGAGAACTATTCACAAAATCAGGATATTGTAAATGTAAAAAAGATGGAGAACGGGAAGGACAACTTAGGTTTTCAGAATGATGACTCTGGTGCTCAAACGACTTCTGAGAACTCCACTCCCTCTCGAAAGACTTTACCAAAGGAAGGACCTGACAATAACGTACACCTAGAAAGGAAAATTAGTTTGACGAGTGGAGCGGCTCTGATTGTGGGAACTATGGTTGGTGAGGAAATTAGAACTTTAAAATTATATTTAAAGTACAAATAAGGAATTGTAAGGTGAAAAATATAATAATGACTGATGAGTAATATTTTGTATTCTCGCAGGATCTGGAATATTCGTTTCACCGCAAGGAATACTAGAGAAATCAGGATCTGTTGGAATGAGTTTGATCATTTGGACAGTGTGTGGAATATCGACTCTACTGGGTAGCTTTGAATACTGAAACATTATTCTTATACTGGACAGATGTTTCAAACAAATCGGTTTGATAACTTCTACCATTAGAATATTCTCAATTGCTTTATGAAAAGTCAAATATCTTAAAAACTCAACGAATTTATCAATAGCTACCTATTCGATCTACGATTTTGTACTTTTCCAGGCGCACTTTGTTTTGCTGAGATTGGAACTATTATTCCACAATCGGGAGGTGAATACATTTACTTTTTGGAAACTTTCGCCCCCAAGAAAGATAAGGAAGGTTCAAACGGAACAGTCCAGACGAGGGGGGCGTGGTACCAGCCTCTACCTGCTTTCATATTCTCTTGGACATTCATACTCTTCACTTTACCAGCTAGTTTCGCCATCGTATGCCTGACTTTCGCCCAGTATTTCCAGAGAGCATTTAATATTGAATGTCCTGACTTCATATCAAATAAAACGGCGGACAAACTCTTAGCTTCCTGCTGTGTTCGTATGTTAAGTAACCGTAATATTCATTTAAGTTTTGATTTGTAATTATTGTTGCTCAAAATAATAGAAGATCAAACTCACAAAAGCCAATTGTTAATACAATCTTATTTTTTATTTTTATATAGTTTAGTGGTGGTAGGTACCAATAGCTTCTCATTTGTTATGAAAACAACTCTATCCATGTGTTCAATTCGAATGTTTGTGAAAGAGAAGCATAAATGCATAATAAAAACATGTTTTATGAATATTTTATTCTATAGATTTGATGAATAATATTTAATATAATTTATTATAGTTAAATAAGAAAATTGTAACATTGATATTGTTGAAGACCCGGGGAATTTAAATTTGACGTTGATTGGATAGTTATTTAATTGTGAAAAAATCTAATTTGGCTAGTGATCATACATACATCACTACAAATTTACAATAGCATTAAAATGACCAGAACAGTAATATTTATATTGATAATTAGCACATTAACTATAAAATTATTTAATATATTGGTTTAAATTAATTTTTCTATAAACAAGTAGGTACGTTAAACTTTTATCGTTTTAGAAATAAATCTGCTTAATTTTTCAGTTCTTGTGACGTTCCTCAATCTTCAGTCCGTGAAATTTGGCTCGAAAGTTTTAGTGATTTTGTCCGCTGCTAAGATAGGTTCTCTTCTACTTATCATTCTGGGCGGGACGATGGAACTCTTCCAGGGACAGACTGAATACCTGGAGACTGGTTTCGATGGGACTGAATGGTCTGTGGGTAGACTTTCTCTGGCTTTCTATAGCGGAATGTGGGCTTATTCTGGATGGTAAGAGAACCAATCAAAACAGTAGATTATTTAGCACCGGGGTTGTAGATTCTTTTATGCATTTGACCTTATAGGGCTCTTCGCACACGAGATATTTTCGTTCGCGGCGTAAAATTACGGCAAACGCATGACGATGGCACACCAACGTATTTTGTTGTTCGGTACGGAAAAATGTGGCTCCTTTTACTTGCATCCAAATATGAGCGGTTTCCACCACGCAAACAAAATTCACATGTGTGCCCACATACTATACTCTGTAACTATAGAATTGAATGATAATTTAAGATCATGTCATAATTGCCGCACGGAAAATTCCGCTCCTGTCTTGGCGGCATTATTGTGTTTTTCCTTCAAAATGAAGATTGTGTAAAACAAATTACAATTTATATTGTTGTAAATGGTTAGAACATTGTCGCCCTCAAACTCTATGGGATGGGTTTGATCAAATTGCTTTTATTCCCAAATAAATAATTTCATTGTTGTTTTTCTTCTCAGGAATAACTTGAATCTTGTAACAGGAGAATTGAAGAACCCGTCTGTGTGAGTAATTTATGTGCTACTTTTTAACTAAACTATCCAATATTAAAAATCAGAAAGCGTTGTATAGGTAATTAATTTTAGTATAATACTCAAATTTTGTGATTATATCCAAAGCGAAATATAGTTTTAAGAAATCTGAAAGTTGTCCAATCCCCAGGAATTTACCACGAGGCATCTTGATAGCAATCCCGATGGTGACAGTTTGCTACGTGTTGGTGAACGTGTCTTACCTCACAGTCATGAGTAAAGAAGAACTCATTGCCTCGGAAACTGTGGCTGTTGTAAGAATATTGGAATATACCTTTCTTATCCCTAACTTCATACTATTTTAAATTCTATTGTAAAATTATGGAAAGAGAATTGAGTCTAAAATCTGTTTTCAATCGAACTACTTTTTCTTCTTTTACAGGAGTAGTTTTATTTCTATTTAATTGTATCGCATACGATACAAATTATTCTTCGCTATTACTTCAATTATGAGAAATTAATTATATACAGCCGATAATAAACCTCAATCTCTTTAATTCCTCTCTTCCGTACAGCTGTTTGGAGGGAGGGTATTCGGGTTGGCAGGACAAATTCTGATGATAATCGCGGTGATAGTTTCGACCTTTGGAGCTGCTCATGGTGCAGCCTTTTCTGGAGCAAGGTGAACAAATAGGAACAAAAATTGATATCAATATTGCAGCTCATATGCTAGACTCAGCGCCACCAGCTAGAGAGTAGAGACTATTAATCAAACATCAGTAATTACGTTTTCCGAATTTTGTTTCTCTTTTGTCAGTTCGAGTAGTATTCTTTCAGATATCAGACAACAATCATATAGATTCTAGAATGAAGGTTTAAATTTAAATCTTCAATAACCCGCGTTAGTTGCAGCAATCATTTATTTGATACAAGAAATGCGAATTGCATTTTTTTACAAACAAACATGTAGTTGCTGTTCTATCTTAATTATTTCCCTGTAGAATATGCCAAAGTACTGCAAAAGAAGGTCACATGATGGACGTTCTATCCTATGTTCATGTCACGAAACTCACACCTACCACTGGCGCTATATTCAATGTGAGTTTGGAAATTGAACTGCACTATGTTGAAATTAGAGGGTGTTCTCACTAAGATTGGGTAAACACTGATATGCTTAATCACAAGAATCACAAGTCACATAAAGATGAATCCAACCAACATAAAAATGTATCCTCTTCTTGTTCCCAAATATCATCCCCTATCCCCGTACGTACCGCCACCGAACAATTGTTTTTTTTTTCAATCAGCAGACTCTTTTTCCATCCTTCGTGATTTATTTTACTTTACTACCTGATTAGAAATATTAGACTTAGCATATCGTCCTCCACAGGCTATTTTGGCATTGCTCATGATCATTCCATCTGACATTGGGTCTCTGATTAACTTCTTCGGATTTCTGGCCTGGATTTTCTTCGGAATCATCATGATCGCACTTCTGTTTCTTAGATGGACTCGTCCGGAAGCTGAGAGACCATTCAAGGTGATAGAACTTTCCGAATTTTCAAAGTTATTCATTTGATAATGAGTTATTGTGTTTCATAAACGATTAGGTATATTCCAAAAAATAATACTCACAAGTTTCATCATTTCTCTAAAGCGTTCATCTCTCATTGACTACAATTTTTCAGGTTTTCATTGGTATTCCGATAGCGATGTTGGTGCTGTCGTTAGTTCTGGTATTCGCCCCAATAATCGAAAACCCAAACTTAGATTTCTTGTACCCCATCGTCTTCATCTTCATCGGTATTCTTTTTTACGTTCCGTTCGTCCATTTCAAGAAAGTCTTCCCTGGAACAAGTGAGTATATTATCTATTTAACTTATATGTTTTAAAATAGGCAATTAAATGAAATTCTTTGTGATGAAAGTAAATTGAAAAGTACAGATATATATTTGATTACATATGAAATAGAAATATAAAATGAATAATAGGTCATTTTGAAATCACTATATATTTATGCGATACTTATCACTTAATTATCATGATTCTTAATATTTTTATTTGTTAATTAATATTCGATAATCTTAATTTTGTTTTCAGATTTTGTCAGCAAATACACACAAGTCATCTTTAACGTAGTTGCCACTTCTGATGAAGAGACAAAATCAACACAATGAATCAATGATATTGTCAGTCAAATGACGTGACACGTGTTGACCTGATCGCATTATAATTAAGCATTGGTATATTTTGTGAAAGAAAGGAAACTTTATAGATATGATCATTTTGTCTGATGTATTCCCAGAATTACTTTATTTCAAATATATAAAAAATAACGTTGGTATAGAATCATAGATAATCAAACATGCTCTAACAAGTTAAAACATGTTCTAACAAGTTAAAACATGTTCTAACAAGTTAAAACATGTTCTAATATAACAAGTTAAACATGTTCTAATAAGTTAAAACATGTTCTAACAAGCTCTAACATGTTCTAACAAGTTCAAGGATGTTCCAACAAGTTCAAACATGTTTCAACAGGTTCAAACATGTTCTAACTTAAAATAATCCTTTCTCTTTATATATTTATTTCTTTTCCTTCTCTAGCTGTTGTGTCAGAATAAAAAAATATATTGTTTGTTTTACTGTTAAACTAGGTAATATATTATATAAGTTATAGGTATAATTATTATTCATGTTCTTTAACCCTTTGCTTGTTGCAATTCAAATTCTTATACTATGTAATTTTTTCACTATATGTGTAATGCATGTATTATATGAGCTGATTGAACATATGTTATTGACAAAAGTTTTCAAAATTATCAAATAATTACTATGTTTTAAACTGTCAACTGTATTAAGGGGGGGGGGGGTACGGTCAAGAGCCCCCCCCCCCGGTCATGAGCCCCCCCCCCGGTCACGAGCCCCCCCGGTCATAAGCACCCCCGGTCACGAGCCCCCCTCCCTGTTTTTTTAATCTTTATTTACATAGTTAAACAAATGAAGAACTACTTAGATAGAAATAACTGAGAGTTGCTAATGTAGTTTGTTGTATCCGCTTGTTTGTTGTACTGCACACTTCATGATTGTTTAATGACCTGGCAGGGGGGTTCGGGGGCGGCACGCCCCCTATATACATATATTTTATGTCTAATCAGTAATGAACTACAAAAGTGTCAATAAGGATTAAATAATATAGGTAAATAAGGATTTAAAAACAGGGGGGCATCGTGACCGGGGGGGGCTCTTGACCGGGGGGGCTTATGACCTAGGGGGGCTCGTGACCGGGGAGGGGGGGGGGGGTTCTTGACCGGGGGCTCATGACCGGGGGGCTCTTGACCGGGGGGTTTATGACCTACACCCATTAAGGGGTACCACCCCGGTTCTAGGAATTTTCGCCGTGGGAAAATTCGCCGTTAGGAGAATTCGCCGTTAGGAATATTCGCCGTAAAGAAGAAATATAGAGGACATAACTATTCAAATACCTATAAGTATTGATAAAAATTATTGATTATTATAGAGTAAACCAATTTGTTAAATAACTATACGACTGAAAATTTTAGATAATTTTACAATTTTTTATAATTGTAAATATTAATTGTAGGTGGTTATGTAATTTTGTATATCTGATAAAACTAAAATTCCTAAAATTTATGTTAATTATTCATGTGTGCAATGTATATTCTAATCATTACTCGTATAATTTTGTGTCACGAGAGGTCGCTGTATAACATTTTGAGTGTTTTGATTGATTGACTAAATAGTCAAAGCTAATTTTTGTTAAAAAATGTTCAGTAAAGATGAATAAGATCACTATTGATAGTCAGCTGTGTTTTGGCTAATCCTAATCGGTTTGCATCTTTTCCTCTAATAAGTGTAAGTGTTCCTGTGTGTAAAATATTGTGAATTTAAGATAAAGCTTTTCTAATTATTGTACTATTCCGAGTTATTGATGGTTTCATACCTATCTACTTATTGATTTTATTTTGATTTATTCGGTATTAGATTGTACGGGTTACCTCTTGAAATCTGAATTATTGTGCATGACACAAATATTTCAAGGTAGTAGGTATACCTACACTTTTAAGAATGCTACATAATATCTCTAAACCAAAATTCCATTCATTTCTATTTTAGATTTGATAAAAATCTTTGTTGCTGTGATTCTAACCAAATATGAGAAATAAATAGGAATATAACATGTTTAGTCATATATTATTATTTATATTATTTCCATATAGTTATTAACATACATAGAAATAAATATAATCAGTTATATTGTTATTTAAAAATTATTTAAATGTTCCTCATGGCGAATCTTCCTAACGGCGAATTTTCTAACGGCGAATTTTCCAACGGCAAAAATTCCGGCGGCGAAAATTCCGACGGCGAAATCTCCGGTCACCGCCTCCCCCCCCCCCTCTCTTTCATTCACCACAGACAGCTTCTGGATAGAGTCCCTGGGGGCTTATATTTTATTAGCCTCAGTTTCATTACCGTACTAATAACATATAGGACTATATTTCCTAGATAAAAAGGTTTCCGAAAATACTGACGCAATCTAATTGAGCCCCGAACTGCTGTAATTTGGATTATGGATTGTCTTTTTCCATTTTCACCATGTTTATCATTTTTTTAACGCTACTTGCAGTTTTAGAGGATAGCGCTAGGGTTATGCTCTTCAGCTACATGTCTTAGATTTTGTGTTAGGTAGGCTCGTAGGCTTCATTTACTATCACCTCTTCATTTTCCTCTAACATCCGTGAGTGCAGCCACCGGTGCTTGTGTCCAATTTCGTCACATTCCTTGGTAAGTGACTGTATTTCTGCATCCATGAGCTTTGTTACCGACGGTGGTAAGTGGAGCCACTTTCCTTTCTGACTGTTTCTTCTAGTCCCTTGTATTTAATTTCCTTTTGACGTCAGCGATAAGGCCTTTGGTTCCGAATCAGACGTCAAACCACTACTAAAAAATTTAATGAAAACTGACTATTTACTTAATCTTGAAGAATTTTAATTCGAATCTTTGATATACCTTATATCTAGACAAATTTATTGCGGCAAAATTATAATTCAAAACATAAATTTTTTATGAACTATTATAATTCAAATATGATTATAGTAATGTGTTTCTAAAAAAAAAACTTTTATAGAAATACATTGTTATAATCATATTTGAATTATAGTTCATAACACCCGCGCCAACTTCTTGCATCACATTTCCTTGCAAGACTTGCTACCTCCAAACCTATATCCGGTCAAACTAGAGAAAAATAGGGGAAAAAATATTAGAAAGCTAATTTTTACATATGTTTCTTTATAGATGTTGTTATATCACAGAAAAAAAGTTTTCCACTTTATGTCATTGGATTTCGATGTTATTGAAGAAATTCATTTTTAACGATGAAAAACAGTGTTTCAATATCCGTAGAGTTTTTTTGAAGCACTTTTCTGGTTAAAAAATGTCACTCCTTTGCTAATTGCGGCTAATGAAACGCATTTTATTTATATTTTACTTATAAGTTTACATATTAATATCATTTAAATCATATTCCATACAATTATGGCAAGAAACTCCTCTGCAATGACCACAAGTATTAGAGCATCGCAAGAAAATATCTGAATCTGGTACAACTTTTGGTACTACAATCCCCTTTACAGTTGCATCTGACCATTTTCAAGAGGGAATATGGAGCAGGGTATTTGGAAGTGTAAATTGACATTAGCCTTTCATTTTCAATTCTTCACCTAAATTCAAGAGGATTCAAATCATTCCCTATCCTTGCTTGAACCTGATGGAACACTCTCATCAAATGGAATGTTGGGCAGAGCATCTAAGGCTGGAGAGGTTTATTCCCAGTACACACTTTATTAATATATCCCCATAATCGATAGTGATTGAGATTCAATGATTTTGTTACTCCATGTAATAGTAAAAGCAATCTCTCACCAGCATGCATGGGATATCATCTTTTTGAGGTTTACTGTTGAGAAAAGGCATCATATATTTTTGAAATTAGGATCAGTTCTTCACTTTTTCAGTGCTGCACCCTTCCCAATGGAAAGTACCCAAGAGGTTGTATCACATCCTAGAAGTGCATGTATTGGCAATGTTTCATGTAAGATATGAAACATAAAGCATGTATCAAGCTGCTTTATGTTTCATATCTTACATAATCACTTGTGTCCGATATTAGTATGATGTCATGTAAACCAGGATAAGTGATATTCACGTGATGGATC
The DNA here is from genome assembly GCA_947561585.1 of Caprella mutica. Lineage (NCBI taxonomy): Eukaryota > Metazoa > Arthropoda > Malacostraca > Amphipoda > Caprellidae > Caprella > Caprella mutica. The sequence goes on from CANNZV010003587.1 coordinate 54,671, forward strand.
AGTAACACTAACAGATCAGTATCCTCTCAATAACCACTTTGTCGTGAGTTTCAGATGTTCTTAGAGTTGTTAATACAATCAGCAAATCCGCGTCATCCGTTGCCTGAAGTGTCTTCACGTTATTACTATTGAAGTCTTCTACTAGAAGCAATTTAATGAATTGTTCTTTATTGCTCTCATTCTTCAAAAAATCTTCTTTCTTAATAACAATCAGCACCGCCTTTTTTCTGACTTCTATATTTGAAAAACTGGCCCTTCCTTTTCAATACCGGAAATGTGTCACATCTTTGGTTGATAGCTTATTTGTATAACATCGAAAACGACTGTTACATTTGTTAAAGTTATAAGCACATAGTTTGTAAATTGCGTACTATTTCTAAATTCAAAGGACAGACCATTCTGCCACGAGATTAGGTTTACACTTCCAAACCCCCTGCTCCACATTCCCTCTTGAAAATGGTCAGATGCAACTGTAAACGGGATTGTAGTACCAAAACTTGTACCTGATTCAGATATTTCCTTGCGATGCTCCAATACTTGTGGTCAATGCAGAGGAGTATCTTGCCATAATTGTATGGAATATGATTTAAATGATATTAATATGTAAACTTATAAGTAAAATATAAATAAAATGCGTTTCATTAGCCGCAATTAGCAAAGGAGTGACATTTTTTAACCAGAAAAGTGCTTCAAAAAAACTCCACGGATATTGAAACACTGTTTTTCATCGTTAAAAATGAATTTCTTCAATAACTTCGAAATCTAATGACATAAAGTGGCAAACTTTTTTTCTGTGATATAACAACACCTATAAAGTAACATATGTAAAAATTAGCTTTATAATATTTTTTTTCCCCAATTCAGCCACTTTTTGAGCTAGATTGACCGGACTATATATACTCATTGGGCACTGACCAATGACGTGAAAACGATCAAAGGGAAAATCTTAAATATCTTTCTACTTTTTTTATTGCAAAATTAATTTCAATAACCTTTACAGCAATGAATATGGTTAGATATTAGGTATCCAAATATCGAATTAAAATTTTCAAATATTAAGTAAATCGTTAGTTATACGTTACAGATGTTAATGAAACTCCTTTTTATCCCTGTACGAATAACATAGAAATATTTCCTCGATAAATTGGAATGAAACGGAGCTCACTTTATTCTTCACCGGTGTATTCTGAACAATTTCATCGCTCCTCAGTTTTTTTAATATATCTCTGGAAAATTTATAATTTTTATTGTTGCATCACTAAAAAAATATTATGGCTTTTAGTCAATAAATAATAATATCGTAAAATTATTGTATTCAACACGGTGTGACAATACTAAATAAAACCTAATTAGTCCTATACATATATTAAGACGTACAGCCATACTGCTGTAATTAAAACTCTTGAGTTCCGAAGTTCTGCACTTTGAAGTAGTCGAGTAATGAAGGACCTGAGTTATGAAATGCCCCTGAGTTATGAAGTATTTTCTATGATTAAATTATAGAAAATGATATATGTCAAGAATTTTTACTATAGTTATCCCTCTATGACCATAGTTTTCTCCGATATTTTAATCATAGGAAATATTTCGTGTACCTGAGTTATGGAGGAATCAATACTTCATTACTCAGAAGTTTCACTGCATTTCAATTGACGCAGTACATAATTGTCTATAGGACTATATAGCTTTGAGGCATGATTGAATTGCACTATTATATATATAGAGTGGCACTCTTAGATAATTTTTGTATGTTTTTGTTCTAAACCATTACATATTTACAATATGAATTGGCATCTGTCGATGCCATCAGGAGGCAGTTGTTTAATTACAAATTCTTCTTGCATTTATATAAATTGTTTCAGTTAAACAAAGTTCGTACAAAAATACATGTAAAAGAGTGCCCTATCCTATATGTCCGATATCTCAGTAAGCATTACAATATTGGGCCAACATTGGCCCAATTCAGAACGAAACTATGGGCCAACGCTGTCATGCCAGTCTCGGTGTATTGGGCCAGCGAAGGCCCGACGTTGGACCACCTCACGGATGTCCAACGGCCCTGAATAGTATAACCACGTATAGACGACTTATTGGTACCGGCAATACTTAACGTTGCCGATGCCTGTATCGAACCGACGCCCAATTACTTATATATCTAATATGCTTCGAAACCATATCCACTCGTATCCAATAAATAAATCAATTCAAGAATTAAAATATGAACATTCTTGCTTTATTTGATATAATAGTACTTAGGTGAGGTGCATATCAATTTAATTAATGTTACATAATATCATATACAAATTAAATGGGAAGAAATGAAGTGATGTGTTTGAGCATCGATTCTGCAACCTTGGAGCAACTATCCTGCAGTCACCAGTACCTCTGTCACTACGCCACCGTGGATACATTTTACTAAAGAAAATTTTTGATATTAAACGAGTCGGAGATACTTAGAGATATTTTAAAGTAAATTTAACTATATTGGCAAGCACCACTTTTATAACCAAAATCACAACTTATTCGTATTACAAATTGTAAAAATAAGATGGTCAAATTTTTATATAATTGTAACTCCTTAAAAATTTCATTCTCTATGAGTTCAAATTAAAGAAAATATTTTGAGGCCACGACTCAGAATAAAGATGAAAGCTCTGTGATGAAAGTTCAAAGTAATGAATGAATTAATTAATTAAAACCTCTCACTCAGTATAATATATAGGTGAGTAATTACTTTGATATTTTGATGTATATAATTGTGTTTCATAGAACATACAAGAATTTTGTGCTCTGCGAAATATTCTTAATAATAATTTTTTTATTTAAAATTGAATATAAAATACAATTTTCAATGTGAATAATTATTTCAAACGAAAAAATAACTTTTCATACTGAATTAACTAGCGGTCAATATCATGTTTAGGAATGAAATAAATAAAGTGTTAAATTAATAATTGAAGGGATAACAGGCCTATTTATACTAAATTATCAGAAATGGCTACAATTTCAAAAATATACTTAATTGAGGATATTAAATAAGCTATTTGGAGTGATTAAAGTTGGGAGAGATCGTTTGAAACTAACCTCTCTGATTGTCTGGTGATAACTGCCAAATAGAACTGGTAGATTAGTATAATAAATAACTTTTACATCAAAATATAACTGGATTGGTTAACTAATGTTTCCCTTCATTGGGCCAGTGCTGTTTGTGAACCGTTGGCCCAATGTCGTTTTCATTGCATTGGCCCAGTGTGTAATAACATTGGCGTGCCAATGCCAGATCGTGCCGTTACTTTGCCAACGTTTACCGACGTTGGCCCGATAGTGCAATGTTATCAGGGATCTCAATAAAATATGGTCCGCATGAATTCTTCTTTCATATACGAATAATTATGTATTTTAATATTTTAAATACATACTATCAAAAAATTTCTTTACGTTTTTACGTGAGAGTATATTACAAAACAGTGAAGCATTACCTATATCAAGTGTCATGAAACTGGAAGTTTACTTTAATACAGAAAATAATGTTGTTCATCACTCATCCCCTTTAGAAATAATTGTAAATATTATTTTCTCCATTTGATAGACAATTTATTAAAGACACGATAGGGTAAGTTACGATATATCGGACAGTTCAGTTGCTCGGACAGTCAAAGAAAAAATGAACACCACTGATCAGTGGTAGATCGTAGAGTGATGTGTTAGGAAGCATCGTTTTCAGAGACTTCTGTTTCATCATAGTCTATATCCTCTGTGAATTAAGTAGATCAATTTAAGTCTAAATTAACGTTATTCGATAATTTTCACTACTATTGTTTGTCCCACATCGAACATACCAACAAACATACCCAGGTTCAAACATCTATACCAATACTGCCTTCGTTTAGATTTGAGTTGTACCGTCATATCTACATTTATAAATAGTGTTGTAAACATACCTATAAGATTTGTAACAGTTTTACCCACCTCATAAAAATAATAATCGTGTCCGATAAAACGTAACCTAAATGAGCAGTTCTACTTTACTCGGACAACTGTCCAGATGAACGAAACGCTAGCTAATTTAGTTACAAATTGTAGGACAGATTATTTTTTCAATTTTTTTTAGGCTTTTTTATTAGTAAGAAACCTACCTATATTTACAAAGATACAGCATAATAAATTCAATTTTTTTATTCCAAAATAGATGTTAGTAATAAATAGTTTTATATACCTTAACGTACACAGCAATAACTATAATGGCACCTAAGAAAAGGTCCTCTAATTCTTCTTATAGTGAAGAAGACATACTTAATGCTTTAGCTGAAGTGAAAAATAAAACCCTAACCATAAGAAAGGCTGCCGAAAAATACAGGGTTCCTCATTCAACACTTGGCGATCGAGCTTCCGGAAGATTTGCACCTCTGATTGAAAGGCCAGGTATGTCTTGTCTGTCTTGTGTGCAATTAATGTAGGACTTTTAAAAATATTAATTAATTTCCATTTATAATATAATCCATTAGGAAGACAATGTAAACTGCGTGCAGATCAAGAAGAAAGGCTGGTAAAATATCTTTTGTTTCGTGCCGCAATCGGCAATGGAGCAACCCGGAATGAAGTTAGATATATTATTAAAGAAGTGCTTGACGAAGCAAAAAAGAATGAAGGTAGATAATATTTATAACTGATTATTGAAATTATTTGCACTTTAATAAAATATATTGATCTATTATTAATTCATTTTAACAGGAATTGATGAGCAGCTGTTCTCGGATAATTTGCCCTGTAAAACGTGGGTTCATCGGTTCATGCAAAGGCATACGAACAGAACAGCTCGTGCTTCTGAAAACTTGGGTCATTCGAGGAAGGCTGTGACAGAAATTTGTATAAGAGAATGGTTTGAAAAGCTGGAACATTTTCTACAAACAGAGCACAATATTATCGCATCAGAGTTTATCACTGCTGAAAATGCTGATCGAATATTCAATCTTGATGAATCGGGATTTCCGTTGGGAGGAAAGAATAAAATGAAGGTGATTGCTGAAAAAGGAAAGAAGAATATCTATAATGTAACAACGGACAGCAAAGAACAAGTCACTCTCTTGATATGTGCTTCTGGAGATGGCAATTTTCAGAAACCTTATGTCATCTATCCAGGTGTGAAGCCTGTTTTTCAGTTCAAAGGTGTTGATCCATCTAAATATAATGTAGGCCCTACACCAAATGGATGGATGACTTCAAATGCCTTTTTCGAATGATTTGTTCGTTCGTTCATCCCTAACTTGAAAGAAAGAGGTGTGGAGTTCCCTGTCATTGTGTTTATGGATGGACACACATCACATTTGAGCTACTCTGTTGTTAAGTGCGCCCAAGAGAACGATGTGATATTATTTTGTTTTCCCCCACATGCCTCTCACATTCTGCAGCCTCTAGATGTGAGTGTATTTGGACCTTTGAATTTTTTTTGGAATAGAGCCTTAATTAATTTCAAAGGAAAATATAATATGACAATGACTCGTGCGAACTTTTCCCCTGTATTCGACGAAGCATTTGAGAAAACAAAAGGTCGTCCTGCTAATGTGAAGTTAGGCTTTAGAAAGTGTGGAATTATTCCATTTACACCTGATGCCATTGATTATACGCTACTCATTGATCCAACAACAGTTCGAGATAAATATGCAATGAGTAATAAGTGTTCATCAGAGCAAAGACTAGGAATAATCCGTTCATTCCAATTGGTGATAGGAGAGATGTCTAGCGATAATCTTAAATTATTTGAAAAAAGATATGAAGAGGATTATGACGTCCAGGGAGTCACAAGCGTAGATCAGTTGTGGCGGTCTTACAAAGTTCTTAGAGATTTGGTACGTTCATCTCTTTCAGAGCCTTATCAACAAATTACAAGCATTACAAGTCAGAATAATATTGATGCTGCCAATGTTGAATTAGGTGAATCTTTAGTCACTCCATCATCATCCACTAACAATCAACTCGTTAAACCTTTTATAAATGGGTTAGAGACTCACTTAGAAGATGCTGTGGCAGATATTCTTCCCCCACTCGAAGATGATTCATTGCGTCTAACCCCTTCTCCATTATCTGGAACATTCATTTCAAGCTCATGTGCTCTGAAGATGCCTTCTTCTTCAGTTCCCGTCTTGTCGAAGCCATCCACATCTGGTATTTCAGTACTAAAGAATCAATTAAGATCAGGTGTTACTACACTAAAGAGGGTGTCATCCTCTGATTCCTTTTCATTGGTTGAATCATTGGGTTTTAATCAGAATGCGGAATCTTTCCTATCAATTCCATCTAAATTAAGGGCAATTGAAGGAGCTTCTGCTTCAGTTTCATCACCTGTAGCGGGACCATCTGGTTTAGCATCCGCTACACTAGGTCAATCTACACAGAGAAAAAAGTTTACTCATATTTAATGGGTCAAAAATTTATGCTTTGAATCAATTTATTACGTGAGTTGGTTTGACTATATTCATGTTTTCACGTGTCTCAAAACAACTATGACGTGTGTGTCACCAAACATAGTTAATTCAAATCATTTTATGGATTGAATCAACTTACTATGAGAGTTAGAGTTACATTTTGGGAGTTTGAACATATGTTAAAACCACTATGACATAGTGAGTTGAAGTAACTCACAAAGATTGTCAATTCAATTTATCTGGTGTATGAATTAACTTACTATGAGAGTTGACGCTACTTTTTTAAGTTTAGGTGCGAGTTAAATCAACTATGACATAGTGTGTTATAGTAACCCACAAAGACTGTTAATCCAGTGTATTCTGCAGTGTATGAATTAACTTACTATGAGAGTTGGCGCTACTTTTTTGTAAGTTTAGGTAAGAGTTAAAACAACTATGACATAGTGTGATAATGTAACCCACAAAGACTGTTAATCTTATTTATCTGGTGTATAAATTAACTTACTATGAGAGTTAGTGCTACTTTTTTTTTAAGTTTAGGTGTGAGTTCAATCAAATGAGTATGTGGCAACTTATGCTTTCCTCAAAGCCAATTAATCGGCTGACACTTTTCAGTTCAAATCTTGTTTCAAGTGTGTTACGTGTTGAATGTGAACGCTCCTCAATACCATTTTAGTTCAAGTGCAAACAATAGCGTTATATGCATTAAATAGTATTATCGCTGCCGATCGATTATTAATTATCAATTAATTCCATTAATAAATTGATAAATGTCTGCCTAAATATTCTAAAATATTGGTGATTGATAGTTTGGTGGCTTTATATAGGTAGTTATTTGAAGAGCTGATTATCAGTATATAACTTTTATAATAATAAATTTTGATTACTGCCTTCCAGTTTGTAAACTGATATCCAAACTAATTTTCCTATATTATTATTATATGTTATTATAGGCAGTTACTGCGCTGTCCTCAGAATAGGGTAAGTTCCAAATTATCAGGCGATTTCAAATTTTCGGTCACGTATGAAATATAGTATATAGCTACCTAATAGCTAATTAAAATAAAAGTTAATTTAATATAGTTTTTCTTACGCGACCGAAAATGTGGAGCCGTCCGATATTTCGGAACTTATCCTAGTATCTTAAGTAAAGTGGTCTGATAATCTATATATTTTAAAACTAGTTGGTGTACCTATAGGTAGGGTTACACAGCCAAATTCAGTTCTTTAATTTCTAATTGTGACCCTATTAAGAGAGTCTCAAAATCATTCTGAAATTAGTTTAGCTATATACTGAATTGTTGAACATCATAATTTAAGCTCAATTTATGATAGGTTCTATTCATTTCACGAGTGCCTTGAAGTCATGATGGTTATTAATGTTTCTGAGATAAGAGACCGCAGTTAGTTAAAGTGCCGCAATTTACCTACTTGACCCTAGTTTTCTATGACTGGGAGAACTCCATTCAGGGAGATAGTCGGAGGAGAACACCGTCCAGGGATTTAGCAGGGTGAGAACACTTCAACCAGAGGTGAGCCTTTTGATATATTATACTTTCTTGGTATTTAAATAAAGTCTACATTATGAGTGTATAATGAACAAAATTATGAGGATTAGCTAGAAAAATCCAATGCATTTATTAGAGCTAAATTTATACTGCATCTGCAGATTTATAATTAGTTTAACATTTTATATAAATAATTTACCTATATGAAAGAATTTTCAGTTAATAATTCTTTTCATTTCTTTATTAATATATGGTTTTCTATATTTTCTGAATCTACTTTCAGATTTTGATGAAGAATTGATGAAGTAGATCAACGTCATCAACTATCAGAGTCCTCTTCAATTCCTTTGAATGCTTCAGGAACAATTATGCTATGTCAAAGTAAGTATTTGAAAATATTAGATGATTTTTAAATATGTATTTGCAATATGATTAGCTCCTACTTTTTCATATGCTTTTAGGGATTCCAGACATGAAAAGAATATCGAAGCTGTCGCTATCTCATCACAAAAGGAAAAAGAGTAGGTGATGTTATTGATAATGTATATGAACGATACTGTGAATTTCTATTCAATATATATATATATATTAATATACGAATCCCTTATTTCAGGAATTGGCAACCTACAGTCGTGGAAGAAAGTGACGAGAATTCAAATTGTACTTCTAAATAATAAATCTAAAACTTAAATGTTTATATTTCGTTTTCAATTTGACCTGGTAATTCTATTAGCATATTTCAATATCAGTGCCTATGAGTAAGATGAATTGCACTAAAATATGGTTTAGAAGATAAAGGCTTTATCATTAATTTATTATTCATTAAGTTATAGTACAATTGCAGCATATCAAAGATTTACCATATTTTGTAATCTAGCCTGGTTAATTAATTACTTAAAGTTATTTAAGTCATCTAACTACTTATTTATAAACTGACCTGATGAGATTACTTATTCAATCTAATCTATTAATTTACAACTGATAACCATATATCAATTCATCGGATCGAAAACATTTCAAAAAGCAAGGATAGGTCTAGGTGATCAATTATTTTTTAAAATTAAAATAGTATGCATATCACAGAAGCAAAAGTAGAAAATAAATGTGAACATGTTAAATTTGGTCCTAGAAAATAAATAGTCTAATCTAATTGATACCGGGACCTAACTCGAGATTATAATTTAATAGAGTAAATATAGTGACTGAAAAAGTCTTGTAAAAAGTCTGGCTACTGCTAACCAGACCGATATTTCAACCTACACTATAATAGTTGATATACATTTACTTAGTTTACAAGTAGTTGATATAACCAACACGAGAAGATGATATAACCTACACGAGTAGTTGATATAACCTAACCGAGTAGTTGATATAACCTACACGAGTAGTTGATATCACCTATACGAGTAGTTAATGTAACCTACACGAGTAGTTAGTATAACCTAAAAGAGTAGTTGGTATAACCTACACAAGCAGTTAGTATAACCTACACGGGTAGTTGGTATAACCTACACGAGTAGATGGTATAACACATAGGAGTGATTGGAGAAACATACACAAGTAGTTGATGTAACCTTGTTCTGTAGTTGTTTTAACCATTACATATAATTGGTTCAACCATCACGAGCAGTTTTGACTATCACAGGTAGTTGTTGTGACCATCGGGAATTAAAAATAATCAACTCACATATGTGTTGTTTTAACCAACGTCAATTTAACTCATTTTAAATAGTACCTGCAACTCACCACGTAGGTAGGCGCACAGATAAACCATAAAATTTAGTCAAAACAAATCAAATATGATTTGATTCAACTAATCCTTTCTCTGTGTGTAGAGTTGCTTCTGGTCAAACACCTTTGAATGAGACGCTTCAATCCATTGCAAATGAATCAGTAGATTATTACCAAAACTACGACATATCTCCGTTCAAATCTTATTTAAAAATTCACGACCAAATAATTCTAACTAAAAAAGTAGTTAAATCAAAACCATACATGCCCCATGCTGTCAGTGGTACTGATTATGTAAATTTTCTCTTGAAAAAACAAATTGATAAACGTAATGAGGAAGAAAATAAGAAAAAGAGAAAGATAGAGAGAGAAAATAAGAAGGCTGAAAAGGTAAAAAGAATTAAAGTTAACAAACCACCTCTTCATTCCTTTAACGATTCCTATGATTCAGATGCTGGGAGGTCAATGTGTGACATTGTATTGGATGATGATGATGAAGACGAAGAAGTTGACATCAATAATAACTCAGAAGAATGTGGTGCATGTGGAGGCAACAATGACGCAAAAAATGAGGATGCATGGATGGGATGCAACTATTGTCATCGGTGGTTCCACAGAGGTTGTCTAAATGAGGAATACGAAAACCTTACCAGATTAGAGATTCAGGCAAATGATTTCAAGTGTAATATTTGCATCAGAATCATGAAAAGAAAGTTTTAAAGAAGAAGTTAAACGTTAGATATATGATCAGATCAGGATGCATTTCATTTTTCGTTTCGTTTTTTAGATTATTATTTTTATAACTTTAAAATTTATATTTAGATTCCCTCTAGAATATAACTGGATATTTTTGTTGTGATATTAGTTCGTTAATATTTTATTACTAATAAAAGGGAACATTTTTAAACTAGTCAGAGGAAGCCCATTGTGACATCATATTATATCATTTTCAAATAAAATAAGTGTTGTTAAATTCCAGATCGTTTTATTTACGTTCAAGCAATGTGATTGAATCGTTTAAATGATATATATTCATCATATGACTAAAAAATTACAGCTAAAGAAGTTGTCCGATACCAATGAAGCCGTAAAACTCCTGTCCGATATTATGAAACTTGATTCGAATCATGTCCGAAATTGTGAAATTGAACTGAATCTAGTCCGACGAACCGAATTTGAAGGGTAATTACACAACGCAATTAAAACTGTCATAAAAGATTTATTTATTGATCTGTATCGAAATCATTGTACACATTATCTTGGTGACATATTTTTCTATTCTTTGACGTATAGTAAATTAAGATTCATCTAACTACTGGGTTGTAATTAAAGTTTATTCAACAGTATCTTAAAGTGTCCGATGATTCGTAACTTACCCTAATTGAACAGTTTTATTGAGTCTTTATTCATGTTAGTGCTATGTCGAATAATAACAGTGTGCATCTCATTGTGGCAGCAAGTGAGTGTCATCGACTCAACTATTAGTGCCATATTAGTCTTTCTTTTTCAGCTGTGGTGCGTTGGCATATGTTTCCTATCAATTGCGTATATTTCGACGCACTTTTCCTCAGTGTACTCTTATTCATTACTTGGCTAATTATATTATTAAATATGCTATACTAATTGATGTTTATTCCATTTATCTTATTTTCAATTCGTAGGCCTTTTCCTAAGTTGGTCAATAAGCTCGTCCGACGACCGACGTCGTAGCTAATTTGTCTCCAGCTGCTTATACATAACATAACATGATAACCAGGTCAGGTCTTCAATCTTGCGTTATTATGTTATACTTTTCAGAGTTTTCGATGCTATTTGGAACTGGTCTAGATAGGCTTCGTTACCCAACATAATATCTACTTATACCTAGATTATCAGCTCATTATAGCCTATAGGTACTCATATAAATTATTATTAGTTTTGGTAAATGTCAATGGTAGGTACTAGCCTACTAGGTACCAAGGCAAGATTGAAGATCTGTCTGAAGCTCGGAATTAAGTTTGTGACATTGTGTCTGTAAAGAGATAATTATTTAGTTTGTATTCATTAGGTAATACAGTAATAGCCTAATAGCCAATAGGTACCTAGTATTGTACTATTGTAGTAACATTTATGGTTACAAACTTACAGGAAAAAACAGATAGCCTACTGCTACTCTGTAACTGTGACTGTGAGATTATTTATTACTGAGTGACAGTGTAACTGAGATACCTATGTTTATTTGTAAATTTGCTAGTTTTAGATAAAAATCAGTAGACAAATTATCAAATATCAATCAAGATACCTAATTGATAATTTGATTGTACTCCAGTCTGTATAATTCATGTTACTACTTACTGTTACAGAGTATGTCAGTTAAAGCCAATTAATTGGCTTAGATTTTTTTCATTTCAAAAGGTCAAAACTCAGATTTGTCTAATTGGCTTAAAATTTTGAATTAATTCCTATGTTCCCATGCTAACTTTGGCTTGAAATCTTTAAATAGTGAGCCAAATTGGCTTGGCTCAGAATTTGTTTACAATTTTCCAGCCTTTGAAACTTAAAACATGGTCTGTATTTCATGGTAAATTCCACCGTCTTGTCGGCCATGTTTCAAAGTGTGGCAAGAAAGTCGCCAGTTTAGTGAGAAAATGGATCCAGGTCGCACATTTAAGATGCTTTAAAGAAGAAATTTGACTTCCTAGTGAAGATTTTACACTTGAAAATATTCCCATGCTTCATGGGATTCCCATGCTTCATGATTTTACACTTGAAAATATTCCCATCTCTTTAGACTATTTCATGAGTGATTTACTTGTTATATACATGTTTATCAACTTATTTTACCCCTCAAAAGTCGCCAATATACTGGCAACTTTGTCCATACTTTGAAACATGGCTTATCGGTGGAATTTTTTCTCTATAAAAATAATTTTCTAGCAAAGTTGGTAGATTTTTAGCTATTTATTCCTATGTTACCATTAATTTTCGGTTAATAAATTTGGAAAATTTTGGTGGATCAGCCATATTATTGGAAATTTATGGTGGATTTTTTCAGCTTTTTGAAAAAAGTCAGTGGGATTTTGTGCACCAAATACAGACTGATTTGTACTGTGTTACTGTGTACATTTTGTACCTATAATATAATATAGAACTTTGATTATTTATGCATTATACTTACATATTATTATGTATTCTGAATTCATAATTTATTCTAATCCCTTGTATTTCACTTTGGCTGTTGACTGACTTTTTCATTTCTGAAAAAGTTGCTATTCAAAATGTCACGAGCACATATTCTATTATTCAATATTCATTGTCAATTGTCATTAATAATGTAATTCTAAATCTTGAAAAGAAATATCAGAGAAATCAAATTTAAATAGTAGGAAAACTAACTATTCAAATTGAGGAATAATATTGGCTGCCTTTTTCCTTATTTTTTTATTTTTTGTTAAAGTCTGCAGACTGCATTCATAGTCTTGCTGCCTGATGTTGCAACTTGCATCCAAACTTCCAAAGGACCAAAGCTTCAAGCAGGAAGATGAATTAATTTCAATTAAATACAGTTTAAGTCATTTAGTGATCATGATTCTGAAGTTCTTTGATTTTCAGATTTTGATATATATATTTTTGATCTTGAAAAGTTGAACACACCTCAGAGTTCAGATATCTGTTTTACATCAAATATATCACTCATTCCTCTGTTTGCAGAATTTGGGACATTTTTAACATTTTCTGTGCAAACAATCCTTAATTTCCTCCTATGTTTACATGTATTTTACTGAGAACAGAAGCTAAAATTGAGGATTTCTTGAAGAACAGTTTACCAGTTCCTGCAGTCTGGCTCATTCCTATTAATAATTTAATATTAGTAAGTCTTAATATTTGTAATACTCTACAACAATTTAACTTATGGAATTATGATTTTTTTTATTTTGCATTATTTTATTTTTCTAACACACCTCACACCTGTTTGAAATGTACCACTTATTCCTATTGTATTTTATTTCTTCAACCTATAGCCAAGTAATTAAATAATTTAATCTACTTTTCATTTTATATTTATTTTTCTTGTTAGGAGGTACTTAGAGGTCAAACATCAAAGACATCAAATACTATTTTTTCATAATAAAAAGTTAAAATAAAAATATTCTGTATAGTTGAAAAGATTGCTTATGCTAGCTTAGCTAATTCTGAATAAAAAGATTTTAAACTTTCTGTTCTAGGACTAATAATAAGAAAGTTATAACCTTAGGTCATAATAGCTTTTTCAAGCTATTGAATATAATTAATTAAGATTATTAGCTTTAATAGCTTATTCTAATCTTTCTTCTTGGATTAATGTCATTTTAATAATGTTTTTACCTTCTTTTAAAAGTTCACAAGGTCGTATAAAAGTTTGCAAGGTACCTTCAAGATCTAGAAAGCTCAGAGCTGAGATTTTCAAAATGTGTTTTTTTTGGGCACAAGCAGTCAAGCACCCTTACTTAGGCCTTAGTACCAACTTTAATGCAAATCTTAGATTCTGAGGGGGTGTGGTGTTGACCTCTGGTCTGCTTGTCCTGGAATGGCCCCATTCACTGGATGCTGATTTTTTTTAGAATCTTTATGAATTACCTAATGAATCATTTCAATTTGTTGTTTTATAAATTGATGTTGTTTGTTGACTTCTAACTATCCATATAGCTACTTCACATTATAAAGATAATAATCTTAAAGACTGACATTTTATCCTTCAATGAATATATAATTATAAGCTAGCATCATTTACAATTATAGCCATTTGGAAGATTCCATCTGGGAATTTGTTAAGAAAATTAATTTAAATAAGTATCCCACCAGTGGTTCATTTATTAGTAATTACCATAATAGTTATTAGATGATTATTATTGAAATCATTGATAGAAAAATTTATCTCTGTGAACTATTGAAGACAGTTCATCAAGAAATGTTCTTTAATTAATTTCTGAGTGTAGAAGCCTAAGGGTACGTTCACACTACAAGCGGAGCAGCACGCCATCCCATTACTATTATTGTTTTTTTGGACCTCCGCTCGCAGTGTGAACAGCCAAGCGTCTCTGCATACGAATACCAAACAACATTAATGGCGCTCTGCTCGCGCCGCTCTGCTCCGCTTGTAGTGTGTACGTACCCTAAGGTTTAAGTTCAAGTGATTTATTTCAGTATGACTCCCATTAAGTAATAAACCCATTTCTTACACCCTAAATGCATCAACTAGTTACCAATTGCTAGATGGATAACAACTCAATCTTCTAACCTTGTTAAGTAATATACAGATCATCACTCTTAACTTCCTTTTGGTGATTAATTCTTATCAAAATGGTTCCTAGATAATGACCAATTGTCCTACCAAATTTCAGGCAAATTGCTTTAATACACTTTGAGTTATGTGAATAAAAAGATAAAATAAATAAATAGAAATTACTACATGTTTTCATAACAGTTTGGTACGGTCCCACTGTCCCACACATTACATTCAATCAGATGGCAGAACACTATTACATTCCTACTCCTAATATATTCAACATTTTATACTCCATTTTCAGATTCTTTATATATTTCTGAAAATAAATCTAACTTCAAAGTTAGATGCTTACTCTGAATTAGAACTTTACCACTGCCAATATATTTTTTTATCACCTAATTTGTTTATGAACCATCGTCACAATGAGCGCATCAGATGGATTGGTTCATAGAAGAAATGTTCAGAAATCATCCAACCAGGGAGAGTTTATAGATCATGATGAGGACTACGACAACAAGAATGCTTGCACCACTCCAGATATTGAAGATGGTGACTCTAAAGACACTCGTCTGACTCTCATGGAGGAGGTTTTGCTTCTTGGACTAAAGGATAAAGAGGTAGTTAATGATTATAAAATGTGTGTTAATAATAAATTAATAATTATTTTTTATTTGTCTTAAAAGTGCAAGCCTTTTCCTTGCTGTCTTTATAAGAAAAATATCTAAATTAAATATCATTAGATTTTATTTTTTAAAATACCAATTATCTTTCGGCTTCTCATCTTCAGTCATATAATGAAACTATTGAATAATAATTAATTAATTTTAATTATTTTATAGTTAATCCTCTCTTATATGATTGAAGATATGAAACAGACCAATAATTCGCAACTTTCCCTACATAATTTCAAATTACATTTCTACATAATTAGTTAATTACTACAATATTTACTTTTAATGCAGGGTTACACCAGTTTTTGGAATGACTGCATCTCCAGTGGTCTCAGAGGCTGCATTCTCATCGAACTGTCCCTGAGAGGTCGTGTGGAACTCGAGAAAAGTGGCCTGAGAAAAAAAAATTTACTGAACAGAAAGGTGTGAAGTCCCTGATTATGAAACCAATTGTCATAAACTAATTTTCACTAATCCTCCTACACTCTTTAGAAATGTTGAATTTATTTTCATAAAATAATTTCTTCATCAATTAATTATCATCAAGCTTAAGGTCTATAGTGCAGGTCTGGGTAAAACTGTTCAACCGTCTTTAATGGGGTTAAACTGTTCACTCAAATTCATTAGTAAGCAGTTGATGCTACCAAAAAACTGTTAACACCATCAAAAAAATTCTGTTATCACACTTATCAAAAAGATAGTGTTATCCAAACGATGGTGTTATTAGATTTATTGTAGGATCTACTGTTACTAATAATAGATTTGAGTGAACAGTTTAATCCCACCAAAGACCCCTGAAAAGTTTTGCGGACCCTTGAACAGTTTTACCCCGTCCTGCTCTAATACCCTGAAAATATTATAGACGGAGAAAATTGAAAAGGAGTGAATGGTTCTACACCAGCAGTATATAGTAGCTATTTGACATCATTTCATTTCGTCTGTGATATTCTTAAGATCTATTATTTAAAAAGCATATTGTCACAACCGTAGTTTGATATTCTTAAGATCTATTATTTAAAAAGCATATTGTCACAACCGTAGTTATGATATTCTTAAGATCTTGGATATTGAAAGCATATTGTCACAACCGTAGTTATGATATTCTTAAGATCTATTATTGAAAAAGCATATTGTCACAACCGTAGTTATGATATTCTTAAGATCTATTATTTAAAAAGCATATTGTCACAACCGTAGAGATGATATTCTTAAGATCTTTGATATTGAAAGCATATTGTCACAACCCTACTCATCACGAATGTGACAATAGTTTACTGTGATAGGTAACTACTAGTTCCAAACTTTAGTGACATTTCTTGGCAGGTTCTTGTGACCCGTAATGACCAGCCTACTGGAGATGTACTTTTAGACGAGGCTATGAAACATATGAAAGAGTCCACCCAGCCAGAAACAGTTCACAGCTGGATTGAATACCTGTCTGGTGAGTACAGCCAATGGAATAGAGAGGTTGCAAAATACAGTCTGATATTTAACTTCAGCTCAATATGTAAATTAACTATATTATTGATTATTTTGCTTATCAAACTATTTTGCTAATAAGATGTAGCTATGACTCATTGTAACAAATTCACTGTAAGGATCACATAAATGTGCATACGATGGATAAATTAGGAAAATAATAATAAATTAGTTTGCATATCATTAAACTCTTTTGCTTTTCTTAAGAGTCTCTTAGTCTATTGGGTATTTCTGGGAAGATCTGCAACCATCCCTGGGCAATTTTGGTTCATTGAAGAAAGATAAAACAGTAAACACGATAGTATCAAGAAGAACACATGTTATTAAAATACCATAGTTAGTTAACATGCTATGTTTGAATTCAAAGTTTGCTACTGAGAAAGTTTATAGCTAAATTGAAAAATAGGTTCTCAAAATACAGTTTTCAAGCAAAATGATAGCTATGTGCTTCTAGCCTCTTGGGCCTCTATCCTGAATCTTTCTGGTGTATGGAAGAGAAGGGTTGGCATCCCTGGTACCTGAACTGTTGTAAATTGGATTGTGTAGCTACTAAGCTATGGTCTTTTTTACTTTTTCCTTGTTTATCATTTTTTAACGCTACTTGCAGTTTTAGAGGATAGCGCTACGGTTATGTCTTTCAACTACGAGTTCTTGATTTTTCTGTTAGGTAGGCTCGTATATTTCATTCAATATCACCTTTTCATTTTCCTTTTCTATCCTTAGACACTGGATGTGACTTTGTTTGTGAAGTCTCTTCTATTTTTGACTGCTTCTTCGAGTCCCTTGTATTTAATAGCTACCCTTTTGATATTAGGAATATGACCTCCGGTTCCAAAGCAGACATCAACTCATTGAGGCACAAGATTTGACGGTAAAAAAGTACAAATTTGCACAGCTATTTTTTCATAACTATTTGAATTATTCAAATATGTATCTCTATCAGCTCAATAGTATGAAATAGAAATAAAAAACATAATAATTCCATTTTAGTCCTTCAATAAAAGGTGGGAAATTAACACCATTCTCATGAATGGTATTTTTAAGGTGGCTTAGCTACATAGCATTCCACCTTGCAACAAATGTAACTAAATAATTGATTTACTTAGTGTCCCACTGTGCCCCAAAGATTTAAGCCCCTACTAAAATTATTATTACTTACTTTCAAAATAATAGTTCATTTTCTGAAAATGTATCGCTTAGCTATAGCTACAAGTGTTCGTTTTGAGGTTATTGTCAGAGTGTAACAATAGCAACATCTGAGTTTTGATGACATACTTTGTGATATAGAAGTGTGCGACGTTAGGCTTATTTGTAAGTTAGGGAAGGTCATATTTTGCCTGAAATTTTGTGAAACGATTGGTCCGTGTCCAGTGACCAGCTGCTAGAATTTTGGGAGTGACCTGGTCAAAGGTCAAGGTTATGGTCATTTATAACTCAAAAAGGATTGCAATATATTGCATGAAACTTGGTGGGACGATTGGTCAATATACATGAACCATTTTGTTATATTTTGGGAGTGATCGGGTCAAAGATCAAGGTCAAGGCCATTTATAACTCAACTCAAAAAAGTATTCAACTAAATTGTCTGAAATTTGATGGTACAATTGGACAATATCCAGGAACCATCTGGTAGAATTTTGGGAGCGATCCGGTCAAAGGTCAAGGTCATTTATAACTCAAAAACTATTGAACCAAATTGCATGAAACTTGGTGGGACGATTAGTTAGTATTCAGTAAGCAGTTTCTTAAATTTTGGGAGAGAACAGGTCAAAGCGGGAGCGAAGGTATGCGCTCTACCAAGTGCACATAATCAAGTTAAATATTGCAATTTACTGTGCTGTGAAGGATAAGCTCTGATTTCTACATTTTCGAACACGGGAGACAAAATATATGATTATTATTTAACTTATAGCTATATTTGGAATTAAAGTTAAATAATGTTTATAATTAGAACAGGCACTCGTATAGTGCATACCTTCACAGCCGCTACATTTGTTTGTGCTTTTGACCTGTTCGCTCCCAAAACCTAATAAACTAATTCTTGGATAATAACCATCGTCCCACCAAGTTTCAGGCAATTTGGTTGAATACTTTTTGAATTATGAATAATAAGATTATCAATGATTTATGATACAAGATTACGACTATATGCTTATCAAAACAACCTTCCACAATCTCCAGGTTTATTACGATATTGTTGTTGTTGTCGATTTGTCTTCATTGTTGTTGTCGATGTAACTCATAAATGGTGAATTTAATTTATCTGAAATTCAGTAGCCACAGTAATTCTAGATATCCTTTGACACATGAATCACCAAAATGTGAAAAGAATTGATAAATAGTTGATTGATCTTTTCCCCATTTTGTGTCTCACACTTGTTAAGTTGTACCCAGAAATGAGATCTCCTGTGTAAAGAATAGTTTCTCATATTTCCTGAATTCAATTTTTCTCTAAACACACACTGCTATTCTATTCTTTATGTATTCTTCTATGATATAGTTGAATTGGGGATAAATTGAAATGAGTCTAATTGGGGCTATTCTCGTTTTATTATCTCTAATTTGTGAACTTAATTTCTGTAACTAAATTCCTCCCTTCAAATTGGGTTTAATTATTCAAGAACCTAGACCTTTCGTGCAATAATACTAAAAATAAATACTCCACTATGAAAATATATATTTATAGTTGTGTGGTTTCATTGTTAGATAGTTTTTTTTTTAATATCAATCTTTGAATATGTTGTAGTTCATTAACTACAACATTATCGTCCAAGTGTCTGCCACACTGTTTTAGGTTTATAGCTACTTGATGATTATTTGCTAAATATTTCATTTAGCTACTAGCTATGACTATTTTACCCTAATTCTTTCATTTGAATCATTTCTCTTTTCTTAGTTAGTAATAATTACAATATGTTTTCAGGCGAGTCCTGGAATCCCCTGAAGCTTCGTTACCAGCTTCGTAACGTGAGAGAGAGACTGGCAAAGAATTTAGTCGAGAAAGGAGTTCTCACCACAGAGAAACAGAATTTCCTCGTGTTTGATATGACCACTCACCCTCTCACTGATAATGTTATCAAGAATAAACTCGTTAAGAAGGTATGATTTTCCGTTAGAGTTTGAATCAGAGTTGAAATATTAAAATAAATTTCTATTGAAATAGGTTTTAATTTACTCTTTTTCAAATATGGATTATTTTGTTGTTTAACTTGTTTTAAATGGTTCATTTAGAATCACAATGGTTCCTTTTATTATGTTCTTCTTTTAATACTAGCTACCTAACTCCTAATGGAAAAATTATTTCTATAGAATATCTCGAGAATCATCAAAAGAAGACAGAACATATGTCTATTCTTTGAGCATTTAGTTAGCTATTTAATATTTCTTTCAGTCATTTACGGTTTGTTCACACACATTAGGTTATGTTCGTGATGTAAGGTTGTGTCCGCTCAGTGCTTCAGTGTCCCGAGAACAAATATATCCTCGCTTTAAATTCAACTTACACGTTAAGCTCAATACAGTAGTTTCTCAGTGCTTAAAAGCTATAAAAACACTATTAAACAGCCTTTAGTGTCTAATCTTTACTCATATAGGTACAAGAGGCTGTGCTGAGCAGATGGGCTGGAGAGGTGAGTCGCATGGACAAGCGCATTCTCTCGCTCCTCTTTTTGGCTCATGCATCTGATGTTCTAGAAAATGCTTTCAGTCCCCTCGGAGATGATGATTATGAGGTGAGTTATTCTGGTTAGTTACACGGCTGAAATATATAATTTGGTTTAACAGTTTTGTTAGGATTTCAGGTTTTTGATGAAAAATAAATTTTTCGGATTTTCATTTTAAGTAAAAAATGAATTTTAGGGTTTCCATTTTGGGTGAAAAATACATTTAGAATTTCAGTTTATGGTGAAAAATAAATTTTATGATCTCCGTTTTTGGTGAAAATCAAATTTTAAATAATGAAAAGCTCTGGCTCTTGAAAGACAGTTATTTGTTTACCTAATTATATTCAAACTTAGATGTTACGCTCTGTTGAACTTATAAAACTATTTTGAAAAATCTGCAATTCTTTAAAAACTAAAATTGGATCAATATTTTGGGTGTTTTTTCTTTCAATAAAATTTTCAAACTCAGGTTGCGATGAAGCGCGTGCGAGATCTTTTAGACCTCGACTTGGAGGTCGAAGCCGCCAAGCCGAACACCAATGAGATGATGTGGGCTGTGTTTGCGGCCTTCACCAAATAAATATCTGTCCACAGAGTATATCGAACCTTTAAACTGAAGATACTAATATCACTGAACCTCGTAATTGACTTGCTAGGAATTCTAGGAAGTGAGAACCACCTTTGTGTATATTTGGGATCTAGGGACGAAGATGTAATAAACAATACCTATTTTACCCTGAACCTCCAATTGTTGAAGCAGGTTGCTTTGAATAAATGTAGGGTTCATCAAGAACTATATCGATATTTTATAGTTCACTATTCTCCTACCAACTTTTGATATTTGTATCAGGAGTGTCCCTATTAGGTTCAAATTTCCTACTGGTCCTTTTTCCTTTACTATTTGCCTTTATTTAATGATACAATTGTAGTTCCTGTTAAATCTATAGTTACTAAATTAGCAATGTTTATTTATGCAGGAACCATATTTTCGTTTTAGCTCTCTACAGTTACATTCTTAACATCAACTTTATCTAAAGTGACTTCATTTCATTGACTGTATCTAAAAATTAGTCTTATTGCTCAATTTTCTTTTCAATGCATTTTTTAGTTTATTTACAGCTTACATAGAGATGCACTTACTGATATGTTTGATTTTATGGTAGCTGCAGTAGAATTCCTTTATAGTGAATGAGTTAGCATGTACCCCGTACAGTGAACCAATTTTCTTTAGTTGTTGATTTATTACCTTCAGTTTTAGATAACCGAAGGCTATTTTATGGCAGATTAAAGGAAATTTGTTCATTATAGAGGCTACATCCTAACTCATTCACTGTGGAGGAGTTCTACTGTACCTATGAGATAACTACTACTCGCCACATCTGTACATCTCTACTGTTTCTGTTTCTTCATCTTTTCTATATCAACTTTCATGAATTGAAGGGTGTAAAATAGGGTTGTGACAATAGGCTTTTAAAATCGTAGATCTTAAGAATATAACGTATTAAATGAAATGGTATCGAATACTATATACAGCTGGTCTAGAGCCATCCAGTACTGTTTAATTCTATCAGTCTATAATATTTTCATATCTGTGATCTTAAAAGCATATTGTCACTACCTAATAACATAAGTGATCTTTGTTCAGAATAACATACGAGATTAGATGCTTAGTACATCGTTTCACTTTTGTTTAACCCCACTTCAACTTTTCCTAATATATAAATATTGCTTCTTTGCTATTATCCTCCACATTTATACAGTTTATTTTACCCTTAATTATATATTCAGCTTTTCATGTTTCATTTAAAGTCTAAACATGTTAAGACATGTTTAGACGTGTTTGGACATGTCTAAACGTGTTTTTGACATGTCAGAACGTGTTTTTGACATGTCTGAACGTGTTTTTGACCTGTCTGAACGTGTTTTTGACCTGTCTGAACGTGTTTTTGACATGTCTGAACGTGTTTTTGACATGTCTGAACGTGTTTTTGACATGTCTGAACGTGTTTTTGACATGTCTGAACGTGTTTTGGACATGTCTGAACGTGTTTTGGACATGTCTGAACGTGTTTTTGACATGTCTAAACGTGTTACTTGTTTTTTCATGTACAGATTAATAAATTCCTTGCAATATTTTCCCTAAGTAGCTAATTCTATTGTAAATTTCCTCATGACCAATTTTATATCAGAACTCTTTCTTTCATTTCTTATTCAGAATTAAGAATTTCTTTTTTCCTGTATCTAACTAATCTAAATATTACTGATTTAGTTGATGATTGATTTTAGTGTTAAAGCTTTTGTCTACCGTTTTAAAATTGATGTAAATATGACTTTTTGATAGAAAGGTAATTATTGTTGAGGTACTAGTACATGGAAGTCTAGTGGGCATTAGATATGTTCTTAATTACACTAAATGTAAATCCATTCTGAAAAAATTAGATTTAGCAACTTGTTGTTTTGAACGCAAAATCTTACGAAAATCTTCTATTGATGTCGTTTGTTGAAAGTATTTTATGTTATTGTTTTGTTTCGATGTACCATCAGCTACGGTTATTTTTCTAGTTACTTCCTATAATTTATATCTCATCTTATATAACCTTTAATAATGCATCATGTTGAACTCCTCTATAATGAATGAGATAGGATGTAGCCCGTATAGTTCACAAATTTTCTTTACTCGGCGATGAACTGCCATGAGTTTTTTTTAGAAAACTCAATACTATTTCATGGCAAACTGAAGAAAATCTGTTCAATATACAGGCTACATCCTAACTAATTCACTATAGAGGAGTTCTACTGCAACATGTTGAAGGTCCTACACACTAGCTATAAAGTTACTGTGTACAATGTACCTTTTGCGGTGATGGTACACTTATTTTTTATACCGAACATTCCACTTGCACAAAATGTATACCCAAACCGAAATTATCACCGTTTCCTCTCGACTTCCAATTTTCCAGCTGAAAAACTCGTTCATATCAATTTATTTTAAAGGAAGAGTTAATTAAATGGATTTGGTGTTTATATCAGTATCAAAATAATGCAATTTATTATTTAATTAATACCTACCTACTTATGTGTGCTTTGAGTGGTAGTTAACTTAAAACTGAAAAATGTGTTTTAATAACAACTGATTATCAATTAGCAATACATTAAATATTTAATTGCCTTTGTAATATTGAAAATAGGTATACTTTCCCATACAAGAATTTCTTTACTGATTATATGCGTGTTTCTATTTAATATATAATAATATTGATTGATTTTTAGGTTAGAGAGTATTATTTTATATGTGTTTCTATTTGTTTTTATGGCTAAGTATATATTTCTAATAGCTTTGAGAAGAATTAAAAAGAAAAAACGATTCTACAAAAAGATAAAAATTGAGCACATTTTGGATTTGTCTATTTTTCACCAATTAGTAATTAATTTAGTGTGTGCTCTTTTTAATCCGATTTCAGTGTTTTTACCGAAAAAAATTAATCTGTTGCAATAGTCTGATATAACTTCAATATTTAACTAGATATTTAATAGTTATTTCGCCTCTAAATTACGATAGCTGGGACTTTCGGTACTTACTCTATTCGATTTTATAGTAAAACCTTTAATTAGAAGACAAATAAATTTTATAATCACTCAGTGTTTTATTTACTTTTTTAAACCTGTGAGTCCCCAGGGGCTCTATCCTGAAGCGGTCTGTGGTGAATGGAAGAGAAGGGGGGTGGCGTCCCTTGGGCCCCGAACTGTTGTAATTTAGATTATAGATTGTCTTTTTTTCATTTTTACCATGTTTATCATTTTTTTAACGCTACTTGCAGTTTTAGAGGATAGCGCTAGGGTTATGCTCTTCAACTACGAGGTCTTAGATTTTTGTGTTAAGTAGTCTCGTAGGCTTCATTTACTATCACCTCTTCATTTTCCTCTTCCATCCATGAGTGCAGCCACCGGTGCTTGTGTCCCGTTTCGTCACATTACTTGGTAAGTGACTGTATTCACAGAGTAGCTTTTCTGCATCCATGAGCATTGTCACCGACGGTGGTAAGTAAGTGACTTTGTTCATGGAGCCACTTTCCTATCTGACTGCTTCTTCCAGTCCCTTGTATTTAATTTCCTTTTGACGTCAGCGATATGGCCTTTGGTTCCAAAGCAGACGTTAAACCCCCTAATAAATTAATTAATTAAACCTGTGACTGGTGATGAAATTAGAGTATAAGATGTGTGGTCTCTGAACATAAAAAGGTACTTCTCTTAATCTTCTGTTCAGTCCCGAACTGATGTAATTTTTGTTATGAATCGTCTTTTTTTTTTCATTTTTACCATGTTTATCATTTCTTTAACGCCAGTTTCAGTTTTAGAGGATAGCGCCAGGGTTATGCTCTTCAACTACGAGGTCTTAGATTTTGTGTTAGGTAGACTTCATTTACAATCTCCCTTCATTTTCCTCTTCCATCTGACAGTGCAGCCACTGGTGCTTGTGTCCATTTTCGTCGCATTCCTTGGTG
>CANNZV010003588.1:0-59069 GCA_947561585.1 Caprella mutica
GGGGGGCCTGCCACCCCCGAGCCCCCTTGCCAGGTAATATAAGCAATCATGAATCATAATCCTTCATTACCCAACATAATCTTTCATTGCCCACCATAATCTTTCATTGTCCACTATATTCTTTCAGTGCCTACCATAATATTTCATTGCCCACCATGATCCTTCATTGCCCACCATAATCCAACATAATCCGTAAATAACAAACATAATCCTTCATTGCCAACCATAATCCTTCATTACCCACCATAATCTTTCAGGGTGTAGGTCATAAGCCCCCCCGGTCAAGAGCCCCCCCCCCGGTCATAAGCCCCTCGGTCAAGAGCCCCCCCGGTCATAATCCCCCTAGGTCATAAGCCTCCCCGGTCAAGAGCCCCCCCGGTCACGAGCCCCCCTGTTTTTAAATCCTTATTTACCTATATTTTTTAATCCTTATTGACACTTCTGTAGTTCATTACTGATTAGACATAAAATATATGTATATCGGGGGGCGTGCCGCCCCCGAACCCCCCTGCCAGGTCATTAAACGATCATGAAGTGTGCAGTACAACAATCTAGCGGATACAACAAACTACATTAGCAACTATCAGTTATTTCTATCTAAGTAGTTCTTCATTTGTTCAACTAGGTAAATAAGGATTAAAAAAACAAGGAGGGGGGGCTCGTGACCAGGGGGCTCTTGACCGTACCCCAATCTTTCATTGCCCACCATAATCTTTCAATGCCTACCATAATATTTCATTGCCTACCGTAATCTTTCATTGCCTACCGTGACTTTTCTTTGTCCACCATAATATTTCATTGCCCACCATGATCTTTCATTGCCCACCATGATCTTTCATTGCCAACCATAATATTTCATTGCCCACCAAAATCTTCCATTGCCCACCATAATCTTCCATTGCCCACCATAATCTTCCATTGCCCACCATAATCTTCCATTGCCCACCATAATCTTCCATTCATTGCCCATCCTAAAATGTTTCATTGCCAACCATAATAAACTATCATTGCCAACCAAAATAATCTATCATTGCCCACCATAATAATATTGTATCATTGTCCACCATAATAATCTCCAAATCCACCATTTTAATTGACCTATCAATACATTTCATGACCCCCATTATACATAAAGTTCATTTACATAAAATTTATGTACATAATACATCCAAATACCTCTTTCCTAGTTCACGTCCCTAAATGAAATAGGGACGTGTACTAGGAAAGGGGTATTTTTAAATTAATTAATTTTGCGTGTACGATATAATTATTGAGGTTAGTATTAGTATTACCTAGGTAACAGTTTGTCAAATGGTATTCAATTTTTGCAATAGAAACTAACATTTTTTTGACAATGCAATAATAATTATTAATCTCTAAACATATTTCACACTAAGCTTCACACTGAAAAATTAAATTATATTTCTTCAGTAATACTTGTATCCCCATTATTACATGTATTACGTACCTTAATATATTCATCATTCTATTACTCCTCTACTCTCATTTTAACGATACATTTAACTAGTATGTAAGTGACACATTAGTGACACTTTTTCACGTCAATTTCATAAGCTTCAAAATACATTCAAATTTCAATAGGTACTACCTACATGAATGTATCTTTCATAAAAAATAGGTAGTTTGTAAAACTTATTCAGATAAATGTATTTACCATACGTCATTATCAACTATATGTACCAATGGTTATCTGGGGTAAGTTACGAATTATTGGACAATTCCACATTTTCGGTCAGAGGAGAAAAAATAAACATTACCATAAAATATAATATATACTCTTTATTTTAATAGGTAATAGTGATAATTATCCGAATACCAATTAAAAATATTAAATGAATTTTCTCTTATATGACCGAGAATGTGAAACTGCCCGATGATTCGTAGCTTAACCCACTACCTATATAAATTTATTAAATATTTCACAGCTGAGCACTGATAGCTTATTGTTCAGAGTCAGACCCACGTCACAAAATACGTCCGATCATTCGTAAATTAGTCAACTCAACACAAAATATTTAATTCAGTTAGCTGTCTACCAATGTTTGAATATTATAATATTTATTAATAACTAATAGACGAAAAATACCTTCCTATTGGTTTAAATGTTTGAATTGAAGATTTTTTGTACTGATAGGAATCATTTATATTATAGTATAGATTGACTTAGGAACCAACAGATTGAAGAATATTTGCGATTAATATTTACGAAATAATACGGTCAGGAAATTGGAAGTTGATAATATATAATTACTAGTCTAGTTTAGGTTACTTTTCATTGGTCCGACTCCTACTTAGTCCGACGCCACTTTAGTCCGACATTTTTTGCATGATATATCTGATTTAACAACAAATATATGTACATAGGGGGGCGTGCCCCTGCCAGGTCATTAAATAATCATTTAGTGTGCAGTACAACAAACTAGCGGATACAACCAACTACATTAAATGATGAAATCGAATGAATCATTGTCAATCATCTGTCAATCATCTGAGACACTACGTACTTAGGTATCACCAATAGACTGAAGGGAAATGATTAAATTATTTATTTGTTTATTTATAGTAACAAATATATAAACTATTTATAAATAAATTTAGAGCTAATAATGACTTATTATATACCTTATTAATAATTATATTGCAGTGATTAATTTGTATTATTTATCGGTATAGAGAAATACGCCATCCTATAAAAACAGTATATGATATCATTATTTGCAGTACATGTTAACTGTCACTGATTCAGTGTTGTGAAATAAACTTAAATGTACATGATATAGTGCCAATAAGTTAATTATTGTTAAGAAAGAAATAAGTATTTTATTAATGAGATTATTGGAGGATAGCAAACATCCCGCCACTAACCATAATGCTACCCCCCCCCTGTCCCCCTTAGCCCCCTCCTTTACGACACCTCCCCCCCCCCCCTTATAATGTCACTCTAGGCACCAAATAGAGTGAGTGAAGTAAAGCACTCATTGCACCAAATAGAGTGAGTGAAGTAAAGCACTCATTGCACCAAATAGAGTGAGTGAAGTAAAGCACTCATTGCACCAAATAGAGTGAGTGAAGTAAAGCACTCATTGCACCAAATAGAGTGAGTGAAGTAAAGCACTCATTGCACCAAATAGAGTGAGTGAAGTAAAGCACTCATTGCACCAAATAGAGTGAGTGAAGTAAAGCACTCATTGCACCAAATAGAGTGAGTGAAGTAAAGCACTCATTGCACCAAATAGAGTGAGTGAAGTAAAGCACTCATTGCACCAAATAGAGTGAGTGAAGTAAAGCACTCATTGCACCAAATAGAGTGAGTGAAGTAAAGCACTCATTGCACCAAATAGAGTGAGTGAAGTAAAGCACTCATTGCACCAAATAGAGTGAGTGAAGTAAAGCACTCATTGCACCAAATAGAGTGAGTGAAGTAAAGCACTCATTGCACCAAATAGAGTGAGTGAAGTAAAGCACTCATTGCACCAAATAGAGTGAGTGAAGTAAAGCACTCATTGCACCAAATAGAGTGAGTGAAGTGAAGCACTCATTGCACCAAATAGAGTGAGTGAAGTAAAGCACTCATTGCACCAAATAGAGTTTCTCTCTCATTTACTTTCTCTCATTTTCTTTCTCTGATTTCTCTCTCATTTACTTGAAAGAAAGAGAACTAATGGATAAGTATAATCTTTGAAATATCCTATGATATGTACTATATGCCTAGTGTTATTTAATTTAACTTATAAGTTACAAATAAGATAATATCTTTGTAACTTATAAGTTACTACAATATTTCACTATTATTTTATTAATAAAATCTTCAACATAATAATTAAGTACTCTATTTATAGTAATATAACCGAGAACATAAAGCATTTCCTAGTTTAGTACTAACTACCTTGATATGTTGTAGAAAATTCACTTTCCGAGTACTATGGGTGTCCGAACATTGTTACGTTTCCTATAAGTTTTAACTAAAAGACTGTATGTTACTAGGTACCAAGTTACTAAACAACCAAGTAAATCATACCTATCTATAGGGTAAGTTCCGAGTTATCGAACGGTTCCAGTTTTACGAACAAGTAAAAAAGGTTAATATGAGTATAAAATAATAATTATAATAAATTTTTTACGTGCACGAAAATGAAACCGTTCGATAACTCGGAACTTACCCTAATTAGTCAGCTATCTGAATTGTACATAACTAATCAATATTCTTATATCAAAATATACATTTAAATTTAATAACAAATATCTCACACCATCTAATCTAGTATGAAAAATAGTTAAAAAGAAGCGTAAATTCCAAACTTGAAATTCATGAAATCTCAGGAAGTTCATCACATTACTAGGGGAGCTATATATTAAAAATGAGGGGGTAAATAACCATTGCAATATAACTAAATAGCTATTTATCGAAAAGGAGTTAGTGCCTATATTTTGTAATATTCTCAAAAACATCTCTAGGAATATCTTACATCATTTCCCTAGCACCATTTTCTCATTTTATTTCACATCATTTAGGTACCGATAAAGAGTTATTTTCCGTCACGTGACGTCATCACTTTGTGTTGAATGCTGTCGTGTACGTCATAACAAATTACTTAATATAGCTAGATAAATACTTAAATTAGGAACAATGTTAATTAATTAAATAATCAATTATAGAGTAGTATAATTTATTATTTCAGTAGTTAAAAAAAATAAAGTACCTAGGTGGTATTTTTATTTTCATTAAATCAAATGAATTACTAATAATTACATTATTTTACTGTATGAATAAATATGTTATATTTCGAATATTAATTTATTTCCACCATATCAGTTTATTTCCACCATATCAGATTATTTCCCATAATATATAACAATTATTATATTTTCATTCATGCAAAATATGTCTTTTATTTTCGTCATAAAAATGATAACCATTGTGAACATTTATTTTCTATTTTTATTTCTCGTCAAAAATGGAAAATAATTCGAATTACGAGAAAGAGTAAAGCAGTTGTTCTCGTAGTCTCTTTTTATATTTATTTTAAAGTCAATTAATGGTATTTTTTATTCTCTATATTAATTATATATTTCTGTATTTATTCATTTGAATTAAATCCCAATCCATTACATTATAAATTATTATTTGAATAATTTGAATGAAATAAAAGTAAATTACCTATGTTATGATATTACTTTGTTCACAATCTCTATTATAATCATCACGTACCATATATGGTACACCATGTGGTTATGCAGGTTAAGTCACACAATCATCTGTTATTCCCAACTCTTTGTTACAGAGTTTATGTTCAAGTATGAAGGTGAGAGTCTCGGTGATGGCAGCTTCCCTTTGCCCCGTCACTCCATTGGTTGGCCCCCTAGACTTACTTTAACGGACTCACCTTCTGATTCTCTTGAAAATGTCTGCAGTATAATCAGCAGCCTAGCACCAGTAAAGTCTGCCAGAGACTCAAACACGTGAGTCATGAGACTGTTTGTCTAAACAGTTACCTCAGTGTTAAACATTGTTAGCTTTTCAAGAGATGGAATGAAAGTAAAACTTTAGGAGTGTTTAATTAGAGTACAATTAGTTACTAATTATGAGATGTAATTGCTATTGGAATTAGAAAATTTATTTGCTTGAACATTGTGTAATCTCAGTTGAAACTATTTTATATTATTTAAACATTTCTTTCACATTAATTATATGTAATGCATACTTCCTGGTGTGTACTGCACACTTTCTTTTGTTAATTATGTGAAAAGTATTACATAAGGAATAAAAATAACTACCATTTTATATTACCTTTACAACAGTAACTTAAATTAACTTTTTAATACTCATATCTTTCCACCTCTTCCATGCAATAGAAATACCAAATTAAAATGGAAATACCCACCTGTCTAAATAATGTCCTGGTATTTTTTAATTTACTCTATATCCAATATGTAAGATTGAAGTGGAAGATTATAGCTACTAATTTCAATAAGGTACATATTTCAAGAGTTAATATTAATGATTATCATACTTCACATTTATTTATAACAGTGTGTGCCTATTACTATAGTTATTATCCACGTTACAGATTCTTTGGGCTGTACCTAGCGAGATGTTCTCTCTCTGCTTCTGACGTCACAGCTTTGGTGGAGAAGTTAAGCGCCAAAAACTTCAAAACTAAGAATGATGGAGTTACCAGGGCAGTCAAACTCAGGTCAGTTTGAGAAGATGAACACTACAAATAAACATGAAAAGAAAAATGAATTCTTCTGAAAATAATAAAAGTATTTTTCTACGGTGATATAATTATTCTCTAATAATAATAATTACCGTAGAACAATAAATAACTGAAATGCCATTACTTATAGTTGATAACACGTGTTATTCTATTTCAGTTCTGCACGCAATGAGTTCTGCTTTGCTTGCAGAGACAATCACAGCGAGAAAGATTTGAACTGCTACCTACTGGAGCTGGCAAGGTAAAGATTTATTTACTGCGTAACTTAGATTGAAGAACTACCCTATTTCTTATCTTTAATTTAGCTCTGTAACTTGGGTGTGAATGTTGTTCTTTATTTTATCACTAGTGTAATTGCCCGTTAAGAATAACGTGTTCTCAATTGCATTACTATCAATATTTGTGTAATTTACCTATCAACACTTTGGTCCGTGTCCTCAGATTTAATGGAAGTTATTAATTGGAAAAGGATAATTATATTATAATTATATCATAGACATGACTGATGAGTTAGAGAGTACATTAATTTTCTGACTGATGTTGCAAATAGTTCTTCATAAAATTTCACTGTAGATTTTAAATAATTTCTAATTCAGTTACAGGAATAATCATTCATTGCACTCATATAAGAATTGGTATTCATGCTATCACTTGTTAACATAATTAGTCTAATTTCTGAATATTATTCAAACCGGATGTGTAGTTTATCACAAGTCTATGACTGAGCTCTATGTATTCAAAGCGTGACAGACAGACAGACAGACCAATAAAGATAAGGAAACTATTTATGGGGGTGATTCATTTGACCACAGGAAGATATTCCAGTGAAAGAGAAATAGTGTCAAGTTATTCAATTGGAACATTATTCATTTCTTGAGTCTATCCGTACAAACACAGTAAAGTTTATTTTAGCTAACTAGAAATGTACTCAAAATATAGCCAATGTTTTCATCTCTTCAGGCAACAAACCAATCTTTCGTCATAAATCAATAATAGCTACCAATTATATATTCACATGTACTACTAATAAGCGTAATTCAAAACTTGAAATATAACAAATAGGTATTTAATTCAAATGAAATAGAATACAGATTTAATACACTTTATTTTGTTGTTAACTGTTCTATTTTATTTTAATTGGATAAATTCGAATATATAAGAAAGTGAACCCAAATCATCCTTTGTTTCGGTTAGCAAACAGTTTGGACACAGAGTAGCTTTCCTGCGTTCACCATCTACAGAAGAGTTAGACATTTGACATGAATTTTCTAACATTTTTTACTGATATTCTTGTAGAACTTTTCTGGTTTGTTTCACGTGAAATTATTTCTCTGTTGTTTTATTCTTTTCCATATAATTTTAAAATTGTTATTTCAAGCGCGTGGAGTCTGTACGAGAACACAGTCATGTGCATGACTCTTGATATTTTTAACAGCTTAGCCACCTTTGAATTCCCTCAGGTTCCATTATTTTATTTTCCCGGTACTTGAAATACATTTGAGGATGATAACAATATTCTAAATAAATGCTTTACATGGTTATGCTTTCATGTGCCTAATTGTTATGATTATAAATAAGATAATAATTATATAGCACTGATCTAAACAGACAAACTGTAGAAAATAACCGTTACACCAAATGATATGATGAGTATTTTCAGTTGGTGCCATTTCATTTGTTACAGCAAACTGAAGAAAAAGAATGATTTTCTTCAACCAACAGAAGAAACTGTTTAATTTTATCGCTAAAATTGAAACACTTTTTCAAAGTCATAACTGAAAACTGTTAAATATCAATCATTTCTCAGATTAAGTCAGTTATGTACAATTATTTTAAAATAATAGGCGTAATGTAATACTCTTCAATAATAACATTTATGAAGTAACTCCATTAGCGTAATTCATTCATCCACTAACACTAGCAATTACAATCGGTAGTTAGGATCACAACTTACGACTGAATGAGTCTAATGTCTCCATCACAATTATTCTTTGTGATAGACAATATAAAGTACACTGATTACTATAGGGATTTATTTTAACCGAGAGAGACTAACAGTTTTTCCTTATTGCAGCGAAGACGAAAATCTTCCGAGCACTTCACACGACAAAGCTAAGGGAAGCGAAGAAGACAATCTTCCGAGCTCTTCACACGACAAAGCTCAGTGGAGCAAAGACGACAATCTTCCGAGCACTTCACACGACAAAGCTCAGGGGAGCAAAGACGACAATCTTCCGAGCACTAAAGAAGCCAAAAGGAAAGGAAAGAGAAACAAACTCCTGAATTATTTGGGACGCAAGATGAAAGACCTCCTATAGGAAGAAGAGTGGCACAAACCACAACAATTGGGACTAGTGATGATTGCTCTGAACTTACAGAATTTCTGTTATTCTGAACACTATTATCATCTATTGGGACTAGTGATGATTGCTCTGAACTTACAGAGTTTAGGAGGAAATGTTTGTTGTGTTAAAGTTTGATTTTAATTATTGTAATGATTTACTATAGAGACATTTAAACATTGAAGTGATTGATGCTCTACCTATTAGTTAAGTAGTTTGTACTTATTACTTAATTTTTATAATGTTATCCTATTGATTTATACTCTATACATTAAAAATTTATACCTACTATTGAATGCTTAGTAAGTGATACTTATTGCTTAATGCTTAGTAGGTGTACTTATTACATAATGCTTAGTAGGTTATACTTATTGCTTAATGCTTAGTAGGTTATACTTATTACTTAATGCTTAGTAGGTTATACTTATTACTTAATGCTTAGTAAGTTATACTTATTGCTTAATGCTTAGTAGGTTATACTTATTACTTAATGCTTAGTAGGTTATACTTATTGCTTAATGCTTAGTAGGTTATACTTATTGCTTAATGCTTAGTAGGTTATACTTATTACTTAATGCTTAGTAGGTTATACTTATTACTTAATGCTTAGTAGGTTAGACCTATTATTTAATAATAATCAGTTCATGCTCATTATTTACCTCTATTAACAGTTTATTTACATTTGTTCTTCATTTTTTAGATTCTAATACAGAGAGTAAATACAGGGTGAGTCAGAGAGAAAGCGTTAATAAATTACTTTAAAAACTCTTTAGAAAAGTTAGAAATGAACTGTCGCGACAACAGACGTCACTTAACACAGATTGTTTTCGTATCTTAAATGTTATTCCTAAATTAAACTTATAAATCTAATTAATGTTTGACATTAAGTTTCATGTTCTATCCCTAATAGTTTGAGAGTTATTACAGTTATTTAATGGGTCATTGTTGCTGTTCCACCCTGTAGATGGGGTAAACCTAAAACCACTGTATACTATAAGTTTATTAAATGTTATAACGCTAATATTTTACTATGTTTTACCTCTAACCTAAGTAACATGTATATAAGTAGCCAATGCTTTAAGTATTGCTAACACTAGGAAATATTTTCAATTTCCTAGAGTTACATTCAAAGAACAACAGGTTTTATTATCATTGCAAAAAGATAAAGATAAATAAATAGTAAAGAGATAAATGAGATGAGACAGTCGTAATAGACAAACTAGATTACAAACAGAAAATAACTAACATAGACAAACAAATTATTCGCACACCGATGGTCCAATTTCAGAGATTGTAGCAGAAATAGTGATGCAGAAAACAGAGAAGACCTTAGTGGAAAATTCATCTTATAATGTAAACTTGGCATCAACAGGAGACTTAGCATCAACAGGAGACTTAGCATCAACAGGACACTTAGCATCAACAGGACACTTAGCATCAACAGGACACTTAGCATCAACAGGACACTTAGCATCAACAGGACACTTAGCATCAACAGGACACTAAGCATCAACAGGACCCTTAGCATCAACAGGACAGTTAGCATTAACAGGACACTTAGCATCAACAGGACACTTAGCATCAACAGGACACTAAGCATCAACAGGACCCTTAGCATCAACAGGAAAGTTAGCATTAACAGGACACTTAGCATCAACAGGACACTTAGCATCAACAGGACACTTAGCATCAACAGGACACTTAGCATCAACATGACACTTAGCATCAACAGGACACTTAGCATCAACAGGACACTAAGCATCAACAGGACACTTAGCATCAACAGGACACTTAGCATCAAATGGACACTTAGCATCAACAGGACACTTAGCATCAAATGGACACTTAGCATCAACAGGACACTTAGCATCAACAGGACATTTAATATCAACAGAACACTTAGCATCAACAGAACACTTAGCATCAACAGGACACTTAGCATTAACAGAACACTTAGCATCAACAGGAGACTTAGCATCAACAGGACACTTAGCATCAAAAGGACACTTAGCATCAACAGGACACTTTACATCAACAGGACACATAGCATCAACAGGACACTTAGCATCAACAGGAGACTTAGCATCAACAGGACACTTAGCATCAAAAGGACACTTAGCATCAACAGGACACTTAACATCAACAGGACACTTAGTATCAACAGGACACTTAGCATCAACAGGAGACTTAGCATCAACAGGACACTTAGCATCAAAAGGACACTTAGAATCAACAGGACACTTAGCATCAACAGGACACTTAGCATCAACAGGAGACTAAGCATCAACAGGAGACTTAGCATCAACAGGACACTTAGCATCAACAGGAGACTTAGCATCAACAGGACACTTAGCATCAAAAGGACACTTAGCATCAACAGGACACTTAACATCAACAGGACACTTAGCATCAACAGGACACTTAGCATTAACAGGACACTTAGCATAAACAGGACACTTAACATCAACAGGACACTTAGCATCAACAGGACACTTAGCATCAACAGGACACTTAGCATCAACAGGACACTTAGCATCAACAGGACACTTAGCATCAACAGGACACTTAGCATCAACAGAACACTTAGCATCAACAGGACACTTAGCATCAACAGGAGACTAAGCATCAACAGGAGACTTAGCATCAACAGGACACTTAGCACCAACAGGACACTTAGCATCAACAGGACACTTAGCATCAACAGGACACTTAGCATCAACAGGACACTTATTATCAACAGGACACTTAGCATTAACAGGACACTTAGCATCAACAGGACACTTAGCATCAACAGGACACTTAGCATCAACAGGACACTTAGCATCAACAGGAGACTAAGCACCAACAGGACACTTAGCACCAACAGGACACTTAGCACCAACAAGACACTTAGCATCAACAGGACACTTAGCATCAACAGGACACTTAGCATCAACAGGACACTTATTATCAACAGGACACTTAGCATTAACAGGACACTTAGCATCAACAGGACACTTAGCATCAACAGGACACTTAGTATCAACAGGACACTTAGCATTAACAGGACACTTAGCACCAACAGGACACTTAGCATCAACAGGACACTTAGCATCAACAGGAGACTTAGCATTAACAGGACACTTAGCATAAACAGGACACTTAGCACCAACAGGATACTTAGCATCAACAGGACACTTAGCATCAACAGGAGACTTAGCATTAACAGGACACTTAGCATCAACAGAACACTTAGCATCAACAGGACACTTAGCATCAACAGGACACTTAGCATCAACAGAACACTTAGCATCAACAGGACACTTAGCATCAACAGGACACTTAGTATCAACAGGACACTTAGCATTAACAGGACACTTAGCATTAACAGGACACTTAGCATTAACAGGAGACTTAGCATCAACAGGACACTTAGCATCAACAGGACACTTAGCATCAACAGGAGACTAAGCATCAACAGGAGACTTAGCATTAACAGGACACTTAGCATTAACAGGACACTTAGCATCAACAGGACACTTAGTATCAACAGGACACTTAGCATTAACAGGACACTTAGCATCAACAGGACACTTAGCATCAACAGGACACTTAGCATCAACAGGAGTCTTAGTATCAACAGGACACTTAGCATCAACAGGAGACTTAGTATCAACAGGACACTTAGCATTAACAGGACACTTAACACCAACAGGACACTTAGTACCAACAGGACACTTAGCATAAACAGGACACTTAGCATCAACAGGACACTTAGCATCAACAGGACACTTAGCATCAACAGGACACTTAGCATCAACAGGACACTTAGCATCAACATGACACTAAGCATCAACAGGACACTTAACATCAACAGAACACTTAGCATCAACAGGACACTTAGCATCAACAGGACACTTAGCATCAACAGGACACTTAGCATCAACAGGAGACTTAGCATCAACAGGACACTTAGCATCAACAAGGACACTTAGCATCAACAGGACACTTAACATCAACAGGACACTTAGCACCAACAGGACACTTAGCATAAACAGGACACTTAGCATCAACAGGACACTTAGCATCAACAGGACACTTAGCATCAACAGGACACTTAGCATCAACAGGACACTTAGCATCAACAGGACAATTAGCATCAGCATGACACTAAGCATCAACAGGACACTTAGGATCAACAGGACACTTACCTTCCTCATTCAACAGGACACCTAGCATCAACAGGACACTTAGGATCAAGAGGACACTTAGGATCAATAGGACACTTACCTTCCACATTCAACAGGACACTTAGCATCAACTTTGAAGGTACTTTTAGAGTCCAAGCCTTCAAATACAAGGATGTCTCTTCATCATCAGGAACATAGTCACGTCTGAGAAATAGTCAGCTAAGCTGGTAAACAAAGGAATTGGATAGATTTGAAGAGGTTTATTTATCCATAAGAGGTTCACCTCGTGCCTTCATCATCTCACCATCAGATGTAGCGAAGTATTAGTTTGAAGTTATAGAAGAACATTGTAGGTAGAATAAATGAATGTTGTAAGTGCAGATTTGAAGTAGACAGTTTGACATGAATGTCAGTGCAGGCTGGTGAGATGTTGATGGTGTGTCATCTCGAGATCTACTGGCGGTAATCAGTTGATTGCATCACTTTAACTTTACCAGGTGTGTATCTTTGGGTTGACAGACGTTTCGCCGACAGACGTTTCGTCGACAGGACCTTTTGTCGACAGGACTTTTCGTCGACATGATGTTTCGTCGACATATTTTCGTAAAATGGATATTAACACACTCTAATGTTACAAAACATGTACTTTAACATAATAATGTATCACATGATCAAATTTTGAAATAGAATAATGGTAAGGAGGAAAAGTATTAAATAAATTACAATCGTTTGTCTACTTTAATACTAAACCAAAACTATTCAATAATAACTAATTATTTTAAGTAATTTGAAAAATTGTATATGTAAGATAAAACTAGAAAATATATATCATATATATCGCATCAAATAATGAAATCATTGAAATCTAAATGACTGTATCCACACTCAAAGAGCTTTCTTAAAAATTAAACTCTCTGTATATAAGTAGCCTTGTGTCACATGGGCCGGGAGAGGTTCCTCAGGTATGCAGGACTACCACCGAATCACTTATCTCAAATCGTATTACATAATAATAGTTATAAAGAGATCCTTAGTAGAGCCTACTTGAATAAAGAAAACAAGGACTGAGATCGAACACTTTAAAATATATGGTAATAGAATAAATATTATTATAATAAATGCGAGCATAAACTAATCTTATCTGTAAAAAAGGACAGAGATAAATAGTCTTACCACTAACACTACTTTGAGATAATAAATTTAATATAAAATGTACTTGACGGCATTGAATACAAAAAAAGTTATTTTATACCTAGAAGTAAAATAGCAAATAGTACTCAGGCAGTCTATTCTCTGAATAAACGGTAATGATATAAATATTTCTCATGTAAATCGTATACAGACCAATTTTCCTGAAGTAAAACTTACTTGCAGTTTTATATCCAGCAAACTTGGCTCTGACGAATAGAGTAGAAATGTGATTTCTACAATATTAGGTTTCTACAATCTAAGTACATTATTCTTTATTTATATATGGGTTATAGCTAGCGTGAAGTACTTAGTTCTAATGAATGGAGAAATTAAGAAATAGAGTTGAGGGGACCTTCGAGAAAACTGATAAATGTGGTAAGAAAGAAATGGTATGATCTGTCTTTATATAAAAATTATTTTAAAGGAAATTCAGATTTGTGCCGTGTTCACCTATTATTGTTTTAGTGAGATTGTGAACACTCCATACTATAGGAAGTCCAGTTTCAGCAGTTGTAGAATCTCAATACTCTCTGAACTTGGTGTCATACATACAGATATATTTTATGTATTGAAGCCGTTGGTCGATTTCAGAGATTTATTAATTTTACTTTTTGATTATTGATAGGTATGAATTTGTTAATAAATTAATAAGTGTTGTTGGTTAACATAAATATATGAAGTAATTTGTTCCAGACATTCATTTAAAAAACATCAAAAGTTATGTATTAATTAAAATAACAGTTGTAGAATTGTAAGTCAGAATGAAGAGTCGAGCTCCAAAGAATCTGCAACAATTGAAATGTGTCGCAATTGTAGAATGGACAATTATCTACCTGAAACTACGTCAAATCTCGTCACAAACTATAGGGAAAGACTGCTGAAGTTTATCAACATAAAAGATCTTGCAATTATTAATATTATATTTATGTATTTTTTCCAACTGTACGAATAATTTTGCGTAAACAACTTTGGCAATTTTTGTTTGTTAAACTCTTGAGAATTAAATTTTGACCTGAAAATTCTGTATTATATTCTGTATAATATCTATTAATAATCATTTCTAAGTTAAATTACGAAATATGAATTCTTTTCTCAATTTCTTTATTTTATTCTTCTAATGAAATAGTACGTATAAGTAAGATTATTCTATTTTAAATATATTAAATACATGTTCATAAATATCAATAAAATCTTCATATGGTATATAATTAGTATGTTAGTCTTCATCTTAACTAATCTATTTACAGTCAATACAAATAATATTACACTAATAATATTATAAGAAATAGCATTAGACTTTTTATAAGATATATATTTAGTGTGTTTATTTTATGAAGAAAAATTCAATAGAAATTCAAACTTTTCAATCAATTGATGATATTTTTATCTTTTTATGAACGTTAGCAAGATGACAGACATGTCATATTGCTGAGAGTAAAGAGACACGGGACTCATTTTCGTATCTATTACTTAAATATGATATCAAATTATAAAAGATTAAATTCAATTATGTTTTCAGTATTTTGAAACTTGCTCACATATAACTTTATCATTCTTACTCACATTACTGAGTAAAAGAAATATTAATTAAATGAGATAAAAAACAGTAATTAATGAGATAGATAATATTAGTTAAATGTGCTATGAAGAGGGAAGAAGGAGGACATGGCTATTGCAGAGTCACATCCCCCCGAAACTGCATGCACTAGGTTGTTGTAGCAAAATAAACTATTCGCTGTGTACAGCACATTTACAGCTAGCTATTCAACTACAATGAAATCTGTTGAGGAATAATTTTATTAATGGTTGAAGGTATATTAAAGATTTCAGCATGAGTAACACATTTAAGACGTTTACTTGTTAGACGTTCAGCATCTATGAAGAAAAGAGAAATAGAAGAGGTGATGTTTGGAAAAAAATGCTCTAGCCCAGTCTTTATTTATACATGGGTTACAGCTAGCGTGAAGTACATTATTCTAAGAATGCTCATTATGCTCATTATTCTAATAATGCTCAACATGCTCATTATTCTAATAATGCTCATTATTCTAATAATGCTCATTATTCTAATAATGCTCATTATTCTAATAATGCTCATTATTCTAATAATGCTCATTATTCTAATAATGCTCATTATTCTAATAATGCTCATTATTCTAATAATGCTCAAAATGCTCATTATTCTAATAATGCTCATTATTCTAATAATGCTCAAAATGCTCATTATTCTAATAATGCTCATTATTCTAATAATGCTCAAAATGCTCATTATTCTAATAATGCTCATTATTCTAATAATGCTCACTATTCTAATAATGCTCATTATTCTAATAATGCTCATTATTCTAATAATGCTCATTATTCTAATAATGCTCATTATTCTAATAATGCTCATTATTCTAATAATGCTCAAAATGCTCATTATTCTAATAATGCTCATTATTCTAATAATGCTCAAAATGCTCATTATTCTAATAATGCTCATTATTCTAATAATGCTCAAAATGCTCATTATTCTAATAATGCTCAAAATGCTCATTATTCTAATAATACTAAATCTGATTTGCTATCCAATAATAAATTCACCATGGCAAAATATATGATAAATTAATGATGCCAAATATATGATAAAATAGGAAGAATAGAGATAATAATTGGAATATAAAGGAATGGCTTTCGAATAATGCTGTGTGAAGTCTGTGTACTTCTACACTGAATATGTTTGATGATATTGTTTGAGTTGGATGAATTTGTTGTGGAACTGTTTTATAGTGTGTACGGGGCATATGAGTTCTGCAGTCTACAGAAACTACTCTAACTAGTGACTGTGGAGTGCACTCATTCAGTACAGAGTCCTTACAGTCTTCATTGTTTAGAATGTTTAGGCAGAATAAAAGTCTGAAAGAAGTTATCCATTCATAGGTAGTTTTAAGATTTTGTAGAACTCAACATTTATTGAGTTGTTAATCTTAAATGACATATTATAATAAAACTAGAGAACCAAATTCGAAATGATTTACAGTATTCTAATCAGTATATACAGCTGTACAATGAGTGGATAACATCGCTGTTCTATTTTTCAGAGGCACAGTGGTACGTAACTACGGATTATTCCACAGCAACTTCTACTCCAACAGAGTAACTTTGTTATCTCAACCACAATGATGGGATACATTGTTATTAGGAATAATATAATATAGGTATTATGTTGGAAAGATGATATTAAAAATAGGAAGGTAAAAGATGTATTATTCCATAAGCTCAATTAACTTTTAAAATAATTGTATTTTGAGAAGAGATGTAGCTAGCTATTTCAACCCTCAATGAATCAAAGTCTCTTGACAAAAAATAGTTTAATGTAAAGCTAAATGTTATTTTAATGGTTTCCTAGAAGTCCATGTAAACAAATTTACACAACTTTTAGCCTTCAATTATTTCACTTGAATCTTTTATTCAATACTATAATAATAAAATCTAATATCTACCATTATTAATTTATGAGATTTAAATGTTT
This sequence comes from Caprella mutica, assembly GCA_947561585.1. Taxonomy (NCBI): domain Eukaryota; kingdom Metazoa; phylum Arthropoda; class Malacostraca; order Amphipoda; family Caprellidae; genus Caprella; species Caprella mutica. The sequence continues at coordinate 17,456 of CANNZV010003588.1, forward strand.
ATATAATAAACAGCAGTTAAATTGATTGAACATTATTATACATTACTCTTAACATTATTATACATTACTCTGAACATTATTATACATTACTCTTAACATTATTATACATTACTCAATTTATGAAGTGAAGCACAAGAGAAACGACGAAAAAGTTGTACATCCTTTATTTTTAGAGCTTTCGAATAATAGAATATTCATTATCAATAACCTAATTAAGACTAATTTTAGAGAAATATATAGAAATAAGAAGTATTTTGGATACCGAAATTAATAAAGTCACCTAAATAGTTAATACAAATAAAATTTAAAATAAAGAAAAAGAAAAATAATAAGTTATTAACCCAAAATAGTTAAATTAAAAGAACTCGCTTGTTCATTAAGCGTAGGAGACTGTTTATGAATATATATAGATTCTAATGTACGAATATCACACTGGTTAGTAGTTAGCAAAATTTTGAAATTTTCTTCTTTAATTGGGTGATTAAAATCGAAAGAATGGTTACGTATTGAACTGGAATGTGGGGAGCTATAGGGGTTATTTGTTCTAAAAGATATTCCCTTATGTTGAGAAATTCTCACCTTTAACTGCATCATGGTCTCACCGATGTAAGTAGACTGGCACTGTCCACATGAGTATTTATAAATGAGACCAGATGACAGTAAAGGTGGGATTTTATCTTTATGAGGGAAAAATGAACCAATAGTGGTTGCATTTTTGAAAACAAAATTTAGTTTAACTTGAGGATAAAATTTGTTAAGTAATGAATTAAGGTCTTTTTTACATTTAATGCTTGAATCACCCAAATAAGGAAGAGATACGAAAATGTCAAATTTAGGAACTGTTAATTTACGTTTAAGTGGAGTATGAACAGAATTTAAATATTTAGAGACAAAATTATCAAATAAATTTTGAGGATAATGATTACCAGAGAAAAAATTACGCAAGTGTGATAATTCTGCATCAAAATCTACATAATTCGAGCAAATCGCATACGCTCTATGAACAAGACAAGTAATCAAATTAACTTTATAAGATGTCGGTATGAAAGAATCAAATCTTAATCCCAATCCTGTGAATGTCTTTTTACGATAAACTCTAGTTGAGAAACTATTATTTATACGATTAATGTCAACATCTAAAAAATTTAGGGAGTTGTTTTTCTCAATTTCCGAAGTGAATTTAATATTAGAATGTTTAGAGTTTAAATAATTATAAAAAAGATTAATATGGGATTGGTCAGAAAACAATAGGAAAATATCATCTATATATCTACGATAAAATTTAGGTTTAAATTCAATTGGGCAATCATCTAACCATCGTTGTTCATGAAAACATAAAAAGACATTCGCAAGAGTGGGACCAAGAGGATTTCCCATACCTACACCATCAAATTGGGAAAATAACTTACCATTGAAAAGGAAGAGGACATTCTTAACAGCGAGCTCAAGTAACTGCTTGAAGAAACAGGAAGACAAACTGGGAGACACCATTGGGTCCGAGTAGAGAGAAGTGGTAGCAATTTCGATGGTTTCATCCAAAGGTATATTAGTGAACAAAGATTTGATGTCGAAGCTTGCCATGCATAATGAATTTGAATTCTTAATTCCAGTGATTTCTTGAACAAAAGGGAATGAATCCTGAACTGTAAATTGATTGGTGGTGATGGGTTTAAGTAAAGGTAGGAGAAATTTTGCAATTTTGTATCCCGAAGTTCCTATAGCCGAAAGAATAGGTCGCAGTGTTGCCCCAATTTTATGTACTTTTGGTAATCCATAAAGAACTCCTGGTATGAAGAACTCCTTTATACCTGGTATGGTATAAAGAACTCCTGGTAATCCATAAAGAACTACCTGTATACTATCTGTATACTACCTGTATACTATCTGTACACTATCTGTATACTACCTGTATACTACCTGTACACTATCTGTATACTGTCTGTATACTACCTGTACACTATCTGTATACTGTCTGTATACTACCTGTATACTATCTGTATACTACCTGAAATGGTGTATAAATACTATTCAATTCTCTTCACTTCAAACCGTCTATAATATTTTCCAGATCTATTATTTTAAACGTATAATCGCAACCTTCATAATCACTAAACTAGCCTTGCAGTAACTATTTATCCTTAGCCACCTGCTTGTCTTACTTCTACTCCGAGGTTCCTTGTATTTGTCTTTTTTTGTTGGTGATATTTCAAGCAGTTCTTCCTATTCTAACTTATTAAATTATTTAAAGTCTCCTTTTTCAATCCTCTATCACTATTATTTACTCCAGCCATGTTCTGCTGAGAACTGCTTCCTTCATTTGTTCACTACTTATTAGGCGGTGCCATTTAATCCACAAATCTCATTGTTACATAACCTATATTAATTAATATCGTATCTAACTTCACATTCTGATGGAAAAATTGTCAATCCATCCCATTTTTTTAATGTGGCAGTTTACCCAGTGGCAATTTTCCCGGGGATAATCTTCCAGTGGCAGTTTTCCCAATGGCAATTTTACCGGGGATAATCTTCCCAATGGCAGTTTATCCAGTGGCAATTTCCCCGGGGATAATCTTCCCAGTGGCAGTTTATCCAGTGGCAATTTTCCCAGGGATAATCTTCCCAGTGGCAATTTTCCCGGGGATAATCTTCCCAGTGGCAGTTTATCCAGTGGTAATTTTCACGGGGATAATCTTCCTAGTGGCAATTTTCCCATGGGTAATCTTCCCAGTGGCAGTTTACCCAGTGGCAATTTTCCCAGGGATAATCTATCCAGTGGCAGTTTACCCAGAGGTAATTTTCGGGGGAACAATCTTCCCAGTGGCAGTTTACCCAGTGGCAATTTTCGGGGAGACAATCTTCCCAGTGGCAGTTTAACCAGTGGTATTTTCTCAGGGTCAATTTTCCTAGCACCGTGAATATTATGTCTGGAAACAAATGAATCTTCCATGGCTATATTAAATGGAGCAAAATACTGGCACGATAAACAACAAATAATGAATTTGAATGTACAAGTGAACTACTAACTTTAGTAAAGTTTTAAATATGAAGAATGGTACTTATCACAGCCACTGCATAATCTCACAAATGATAAGGTTTCCGGTGCTGTTACTTATTTTGAAAGAACTTGATAGATGTTTGTGACATATTAATTCAAGCGACTAACATTACTGGTAATTAAACTGCTACTACCATCCTAATACTCTGAGTTCATTTCGAATGTGTGTGATTAGGAAACATAAATAGAAAACATGGTTCCTTATTACTACACTCTATCGATTAGATAGCCAATGTTTATATTTATAACAACAACACTGATAAGAAAATCATTAGATGAACAGGGGAATGTAATCTAACAGTGAGAATATAATTAGATTGAAAATACAATGAATTAATATAACAGTGACTTACATTACTTATTTAATTATATTGAGTGAATAATTAACTAAGCTAGAGATTACTATGTTTTCATTGTATTTTGAAGGTATTTATTAGGCAGGAATTAGAATATCAATGCGGAGAGCAAACTGAAGGCAGTGATGCGCATCTATACTATAAATAGAACTGCATCCGTCATACTTTATTTAGAAACTCAAATTGAAAAGAAAATTATTAGCATTGCTTAGCTATCAGTTGTTACTGTCGGTCTGTCTGTCCGTCACAAAATGGGTTAAACAGACTTTCTATCAACAGCGTCTCATAAAGTTGGTGTAACTAAGAGAAAAATCAAAGAGACAGAAATAGAGAAGGAAAACTAATAATTTGCTGCAGTATCATGACTACGGGGGAAACACGAAAATTATTAATTGGAAACATAAGAGTTTTGATTCTAAAGAATAAAAAATATAACTTTTCATAAATTGAATATATTATTATTAATATGTATACATATGTGTGCATTAATATAATCTTAAACCCATTATTATAATTGAACACTCAATGAATGAACAGCAGGTACTGTACTAGCAATTATAATTAGACAAGTACGAACAGAGTCAATTATTTATAAACATCTGCTCTTCACTGATAATTATTTATTTTAAACATAGTAACCTATAATTTCAGTTTTCCTCTGTCAGTCGCATTTACTATAAATTACTTCAATCGCCAATTTCCAAATTAATATTCATTATCATAACAAAAGGAATAAGGTGAGTAAAACACATTACGAATTAGTTTAGATAAACTGTAAGTGAAAAAGGTTCAGGCCCCTGAAGTACATTTACCACTAATTAATTCCTATACCTAAAAAGCAGTTATACAAATTAACTTAACAAACGTTAATTGCAGCAGTTAATAGAAAAGTAAAACATGAGCAATTACATTAAGTGAGTGACTGTGTGTCACTGGTGGAACACTAGAAATGAACATGTCTAATATCTTAGTACATATTAACCCTAAAGCGTGCAGCGGGTCACTGGTGGAACACTAGAAATGAACATGTCTAATATCTTACTACCTATTAACCCTAAAGCGTGCAGCGGGTCACAGGTGGAACACTAGAAATGAACATGTCTAATATCTTACTACCTATTAACCCTAAAGCGTGCAGCGGGTCACTGGTGGAACACTAGAAATGAACATGTCTAATATCTTACTACCTATTAACCCTAAAGCGTGCAGCGGGTCACTGGTGGAACACTAGAAATGAACATGTCTAATATCTTACTACCTATTAACCCTAAAGCGTACAGCGGGTCACTGGTGGAACACTAGAAATGAACATGTCTAATATCTTACTACCTATTAACCCTAAAGTGTGCAGCGGGTCACTGGTGGAACACAAGAAATGAACATGTCTAATATCTTACTACCTATTAACCCTAAAGCGTGCAGCGGGTCACTGGTGGAACACTAGAAATGAACATGTCTAATATCTTACTACCTATTAACCCTAAAGCGTGCAGCGGGTCACTGGTGGAACACTACACACAGAAAAATTTTTCTTTCTCCCAAAGAAAACAGTCACTTTATATATGCATTAATTAATTATTTTATTTCTGGTAAAGAAATGTTCTAGTTTTGGGACAAATAAAATTTTTATTCACATATAAGATTTCTTTTCTTTGAGTCAAATAAAAAATACGATTTAAATTTTAGAATTTTCTTTGTAACAAATAAAATTAGTCATTTATTTCAAATCTAGGAGTGGTTTAGGAGAAATATATTATTTCTTCTCCATAAAGAAAGCTTTCCATTGAATAGAATAAATGTTTTCTTTGCAATAAATGTATCTTTCTTTAGTATAAATGCATCAAAGATTTAATATAAAGTAATATTTATTTAAACCAATGAATTAGTATCTTTATTTATAATATAAATATTCTTTACATATAATAGAGCTTTCTTTCACTCTAATATAATGTATATTTATTAAAAAGTAATAATTTCTTTTATACTAACAAACTGGTTCTTCTTTCTAAAGACTTACATGCTTCACAATAAATATTTCTTTCTTTGAAGATAGTTTTGTAGATAGATTGGGGAAGAAATAACATAAATGAAGTTTTATATGCAATATATTGAAATAATATAGCAATGAAATTACACTCAGCAGTCAGCAGAAGCATAAGATCTTCTTCCCATTCAGAAGATGTATGTCTCCACACATTCACCCTATTCTTGATCTCCTACAGCTATAGACGAAGCATACCTCCAGAATATATGAACTTGATATTCATCATCTGTAGAAAAAAAATCACTTTAAATTAACTGTTTTATATATCATATACAATAATAGATCCTAATGTAATGAATAAGTTGGCTTAGTTATAGGTAGCTATAACACACCTGAACAGTTGATCAGAAATTTTTGTGTCCTTTTAGAAACTTTTATCCTTTTCAAGACTTGAGAATAAAGTTCAGTGCACTTTCTCCCACTCATGTGAATATGGTCAGTCTTTATCTGTAGATATAATGCAGTGAAGTTCCACCTGAAAATAAAAATTAAAGGTTTAAACAAAGTTAACTTCATTTCATATAATTTAAAGACATTTACTGCATCAAACATTAAATTTCAGGACTCAGGCAACTTAATTAATTTGAAAGAAATTGAAAACAAATGAATTATTTCACTATTTGTTAAAGAGGTTTTTAAAATATTCCATATTCTGCAGAGGACTAAGAAGAAATATAAGTTATATAACTATCTCAATTGTGACAATTTTCCCAACTAATAGAGTATGAGAATCCTAGCCAAGTAATTGCCAATAATTTGGTTAGGATAAATAAATCTGGAGAGCTACTCTGCATCAGAGTGATATTTAACTATTATCATTGATTTTTGATTTTGGTAGCTGATGATTCCAATATTAATCATATAAACACAAAAAAAGTAATCTCTGCTATTGTGAACATTTTACCAGTTTCAACAGATTGGCTTAAAAATTCCTAAGAATTAGGTATCTTCAAATTTTTCAAATATAAATTAGATCTTATCAAATCATTAATAGCCTTATAAGTAGCTATTAGGTAGAAGTTTAGGAGCAATAGGTAATTTAATTAATATTGATTCAATAGTAAATAGTTTTTTTCTTTCTACACATATCCTCCCATTTTTAATTCAAAATTTTATTTTTTATAGGTAACTTGGGAGCTAAAATAATGAAATTTCAGATTTTTTAAATTATCACTAAGTTTGAAAATTTATTACCCTGCTCTGAATAATGTGACCCTATGACTTTTGGTGATTTAAATTTGTGATAGTTACTCTCAGATGAAAATTCAAAAATTATCACTGATTATCTCTCTGAAATTTTGAGTATATAAAAATTCCTTCAGCTTAATTAATGGTAACATAGGATTCAATTAAAGATATTCTTCAATGGTTCTAAAATATCCCTAAGATATTGTTTAGGTTCACCTCAGAAACTCTTTGAAAAATGTTCCATATTTTGCAGACTGGCACTTTGAAACACTGGAGCCACAATCTTAACTGAACTCTAGTTAGCCTAAGTTACGTAGTTAACAAACTTTAAGTCATTACATACAATATATTGAATAATTGATAGTACTACTAGTTACGGTAAACATTACAATAAGAACAAATAGCGATAAAGTATACCTAGGTAGCTTAGGTTAGGTAAATAAACAATAAGAGTAGGTAGGGCTGGGATATAAAACTACCTACCTAACTTATTTCAGGCGCAGTGAGATAAATTTTCAGTTAAGTTGTAACTTACGTTAGCCTAGTTCATTACTAAAGGGTAATGAAAGGAAGAAGTCACCTTGAAATAGCATTTAAATTTCTCAAGTAAATAGGTAGCAGGACACTGTGAACCTATGAATACCTAGTTACCAGTATTAACATTTATAATTAAAGGAAAAATGCTGACCAAGTTCTAAAAACTATGCTTTGCCAACTAATAATTCAGTATAATTATATAAATAAATGAAAATATCTAATTTATATACGAAAGGATTCATAACTGAGCAACTAGCTGAGAACCTACCTTGATCACTTCAAAGAACTTAATGATATGACGCTCACTTCAGAAAAGCCCGCGAAAATTTCAAAGCAATATTTCGATTTGAGACAATAACAGAACAGATTTGTAACAAAGAAATATTCGACTCATCAGTGAAAAAGCTTTAAGAGAAGTAAATAAAAGGTTAATAGGAAAGAAATATGCATCAAAATGCATCCAAAGAAAGCTACTTTCTTTAATCTAAAGCTCTAGTAACACTTTCAACCAAACAAAATAAATTAAAGAAGATAGTTTTTCTTTAAAATATGCTTTGATTTCTCTGTGTGTAGAAATGAACATGTCTAATATCTTACTACCTATTAACCCTAAAGCGTGCAGCGGGTCACTGGTGTAACACTAGAAATGAACATGTCTAATGTCTTGTTCTTTTCTAATCACTTTAGCACATAATTACATACCTAAGACTCTCTTCTCACTGAAATTAACAAAGCTATACTAAATCATTCTCTCAATTTAGAAAAGGCATTTACATTCACACTATGAATGTGGTTAGTAACTAATTTTCAACATTTTGTACAACATAAATGAGCATATTTAGAAAAAGTACTACCTATTTGCCTTCATCCATTCCATTACAAATATTAGATAAGTGATCCTCGTGAGAAAAGCATGTCCTATTCAAGGTACAAGTCCCCATGTTCCACTAGAGCTATAATTCATAGTAAATTACAATGATGCATTTACTAATTATTAGATACCTAAATAAATACACCACCAACATATCTTATTTAAATTATCAAACTATTATTCCATTACAGCTGAGATATATTAATACAATAGAGTTTCTTATTCGCAATTAGAAACAATGATTGTGCTCATGACTGCAGAAAAGCTACACTGTGCTAATTGCAAAGAGGAACAAATCCAATTCACCTGTAAAGTGTTATGCTGTAGTTAAGTTTGTGTTTTTGTTATTGTTATTGTTTTACCTGCTAAATTATTAGGGGGTAAGTTACGAGTTATTGGACAGTGACACATTGCCGATCATATGAGACAAAGTATATAGGGTAAGTTACGTGTTATTGGACAGTGACACATTGTCGATCATATGAGACAAACTATATAGGGTTAGTTACGAGTTATTGGAGAGTGACACATTGCCGATCATATAAGACAAGTATATAGGGTAAGTTACGAGTTATTGGACAGTGACACATTGCCGATCATGAGAAAGTAAATAGGGTAAGTTACGAGTTATTGAACAGTGACACATTGCCTATCATATGAAAAAATATAAATTTTGGTATTTTCACGAATTATTTTCATAATCGAAAATGTGGAACCGTCCAATAACTCGCAACTTACCCCTTCTTTGTCGTAAGAAAATACAGGCAGACCCCACTTTTATTACACCCCACTATATAAAAGCCTTAATAACTGCGAGGTAAGTCCAAAGTCTGGATGTTATTACAGTACGTATACAGAGGAAAAGGAGACAGTTACCTGAGGAGTTTATTTCACTGTAAACATCTAAATTATTGTTCAGTTGAGGTTATTAGAAGTAATTGATTCAGAAACTAGTCTATGGTAGAAGAGATTGTAACAGTGACTATGTATAATACATACAAGATAAGCAGTCAGCTGCACACAGGATGCATAATACATACACTGTACATACAGCTAGTATACATACAGGGTATACCTCATGCAACACTGTTTATTATTTTGTTACTTTAACATCATTTGTTACTTTAGCATCATTTGTTACTTTAACATCATTTGTTACTTTAACATCATTTGTTACTTTAACATCATTTGTTACTTTAGCATCATTTGTTACTTTAACATCATTTGTTACTTTAGCATCATTTGTTACTTTAACATCATTTGTTACTTTAACATCATTTGTTACTTTAACATCATTTGTTACTTTAACATCATTTGTTACTTTAGCATCATTTGTTACTTTAACATCATTTGTTACTTTAACATCATTTGTTACTTTAACATCATTTGTTACTTTAACATCATTTGTTACTTTAACATCATTTGTTACTTTAACATCATTTGTTACTTTAGCATCATTTGTTACTTTAACATCATTTGTTACTTTAACATCATTTGTTACTTTAACATCATTTGTTACTTTAACATCATTTGTTACTTTAACATCATTTGTTACTTTAACATCATTTGTTACTTTAACATCATTTGTTACTTTAACATCATTTGTTACTTTAGCATCATTTGTTACTTTAACATCATTTGTTACTTTAACATCATTTGTTACTTTAACATCATTTGTTACTTTAACATCATTTGTTACTTTAACATCATTTGTTACTTTAACATCATTTGTTACTTTAACATCATTTGTTACTTTAACATCATTTGTTACTTTAACATCATTTGTTACTTTAACATCATTTGTTACTTTAACATCATTTGTTACTTTAACATCATTTGTTACTTTAACATCAATTGTTACTTTAACATCATTTGTTATTTTAACATCATTTGTTACTTTAACATCATTTGTTACTTTAACATCATTTGTTACTTTAACATCATTTGTTACTTTAACATCATTTGTTACTTTAACATCATTTGTTACTTTAACATCATTTGTTACTTTAGCATCATTTGTTACTTTAACATCATTTGTTACTTTAGCATCATTTGTTACTTTAACATCATTTGTTACTTTAACATCATTTGTTACTTTAGCATCATTTGTTACTTTAACATCATTTGTTACTTTAACATCATTTGTTACTTTAACATCATTTGTTACTTTAACATCATTTGTTATTTTAACATCATTTGTTACTTTAACATCATTTGTTACTTTAACATCATTTGTTACTTTAACATCATTTGTTACTTTAACATCATTTGTTACTTTAACATCATTTGTTACTTTAACATCATTTGTTACATTAACATCATTTGTTACTTTAACATCATTTGTTACTTTAGCATCATTTGTTACTTTAACATCATTTGTTACTTTAACATCATTTGTTACTTTAGCATCATTTGTTACTTTAACATCATTTGTTACTTTAACATCATTTGTTACTTTAACATCATTTGTTACTTTAACATCATTTGTTACTTTAGCATCATTTGTTACTTTAACATCATTTGTTACTTTAACATCATTTGTTACTTTAACATCATTTGTTACTTTAACATCATTTGTTACATTAACATCATTTGTTACTTTAACATCATTTGTTATTTTAACATCATTTGTTACTTTAAAATCATTTGTTACTTTAACATCATTTGTTAATTTAACATCATTTGTTACTTTTTCTTTTTATAAAATTAACATGTTAATAATGAATCAGTTTCTTGCTGATTTCATACATGAATTGTAACATAACACAGAGAAAAATGACCTATTTGGATTAAATAATTAAAAGTGGAATAACTTCTTGGCTCATAAAACTAATAGAAAAGTTTGGCTAAAATGCCAACATTATGTTGAATACCTAACTGAGAGCTGTTTGAAATTAATAACAATTTCTATTGTTTAGTGATTCTACTAACACTTCATAAAATGTTAGTAGGTTCTAACATACCGTGTTAGGTAATGTTGTAACAAACCAATCAAATAGATTTTGTTAGTTCATCATTCAGCATTTCAAATGATTATTATCAACATATTGTAAATTGGGATGCCATTGATGGGAAATGGGGGAAGGGGCTTGATTCAAGTTTTCACAGAAATATTATAGATAAAAATATATATAATATCTTGGACATTGAATTGAACAGGTTTTCATTTTAGAATTCATTAACTTCTTTTTTAATCATTATTCAATATTGAAAAAATATGGAAGAATAATTACACATAATTCATAAAAGTAGCAGTTAAGGCAAAAACATATTTGATTTATGAATAATAAATGTAAGTTTATGTATTCGTTAATTTGATTTCTATTGAGCTGAAGAGAATTGGACAAGTACCATTTCTATTTCAAACATGTTCGATATCTGTTAGGTAACTTCAGTTGACGGTTGGTATTGGTGACGGTTGGTATTGGTGACGGTTGGTATTGGTGACGGTTGGTATTGGTGACGGTTGGTATTGGTGACGGTTGGTATTGGTGACGGTTGGTATTGGTGACGGTTGGTATTGGTGACGGTTGGTATTGGTGACGGTTGGTATTGGTGACGGTTGGTATTGGTGACGGTTGGTTTAGAACTAATTTAGTTAGAGTCGAATAAACATAATTAGAGGTTGTGTGATGTCAGTGCTCACAACTTTCTGGATATAATTAATAGATGTTTATTAGAGTTTTCTTTAGTCTTTGATGCTAATATGTCATTGAAATGGTGTTGAAAACTGTAGTTATTGAATGAGACAGTGTTATCTAGGTATTATCCCATTTATATTTTCAGTTTAATTTGTACCATGTAAATAGGCAGCAGAGCTATAGGTGGAATGGACTCTGTTTGACTCTAAATGATTACTGGTTATTTATTATCAACTACTTTCATAATTAGTTGAATATATTTCTACCTATACGTGTATATCAAAGGTATTTCCAAATGAACTAGTCTAAAAACTGATATTTTTAGCATTATACCTAATAGCCAATATAGTATATACTAAATAGGCTATAAGGAGGTACAATTCTTCCTATCGGTATTTTATTTAATTCAATGAATAATGATCTGGTTTTCGTGTTTCCCAATGAAACTTCACATAAGTACCTACCTAGTTGCTATCTAGTTTAGTAGTTACGTTAACCAGAATAATGATTAGTTAAGTAAGAAATAATGGATATCTGAAGTTACGATTGTTTTTCTGCATCACCGTTTAAAAAGGACGTGATAGAAATGTTAGTTCAATCTAAAAGTTAATTTTCCACCACTTCAATGTTGTGAGATTCGTTCAACATTGTTAATTAAATTTAATAGATAATTTAGCGCCACTTCAATGTTGTGAGATTTGTTCAACATTGTTAATTAAATTTAATAGATAATTTAGCGCCACTTCAATGTTGTGGGATTCGTTCAACATTGTTAATTAAATTTAATAGATAATTTAGCGCCACTTCAATGTTGTGAGATTTGTTCAACATTGTTAATTAAATTTAATAGATAATTTAGCGCCACTTCAATGTTGTGGGATTCGTTCAACATTGTTAATTAAATTTAATAGATAATTTAGCGCCACTTCAATGTTGTGAGATTCGTTCAACATTGTTAATTAAATCTAATAGATAATTTAGCGCCACTTCAATGTTGTGGGATTCGTTCAACATTGTTAATTAAATCTTATAGATAATTTAGCGCCACTTCAATGTTGTGGGATTCGTTCAACATTGTTAATTAAGCCAAATAGATAATTTTGGCCACTTCAATGTTCATCATTGTTAGTTAAAACTATTAGATAATTTTGGCCACTTCAATGTTCATCATTGTTAGTTAAAACTATTTGATAATTTAACTCAAATTGCAATTTTGTTTGAATTGTTCTTGCAGCATTGTTAGCTCAAAATACTAGTTTATTTTTTCAGCATTGTTAGTTTGAAATATTAAAATGACCAGTAATAGACATTGGTACATAGCATCCCTTAGGCAATATAGACACACGAAAACCTCTATTAAGTGATATGGATAGATTGTCACGACTGTCAAGGCTACACCGATATAGGAATCGTGCAAATTCGTTAATTAATTTCTTAATTTTGATACAAAAATTGAATGAGTTTTTATATACCAGACTAACATATTCAATTTTTTAAAACCGTGACTTGTGCATTGTAATATAGTAAATAGAATACTACGTTGATAGATCTTGTTAGAAATATAGGTCTTCCATAGGGCTCACATTGCATATTGCAGGCATTTAATATCTACTTTCCAGAGTGAGAAGTAATTCAACAGATTATATGAAGGGAAACCTCAATTCTGATCATTTAATTATGTGGAATTCAATTTTACAATAATTGTTTTGTCTTAACAACTTATCAAAGAACTACAATCCAAGTTAGACAGGAATTTGATGGATGCATCTCAGGTAAATATAATGTGATGTTGAAAATATTGCTTCACACTATCAGAAACTCTCATTTTATAAATAGGTATAAAAACTCCTTATAAATTTTATTGGCTGTTACTTAAATTTATATTAAGTTTGGTAGAAAATTCAGATATGATATAAATAATTAAAAAGTGTTAGTAATTGTTACTACCATTGGCTATTTTTAAGAATAAAATAATTAGATCTTTAGTCTGTTATTGATTATAAAGAATTGGTTTTAATAAAACAATATTTGTGAACTATAATGATATAATACAATAGTTCTTATTACGTCTCAAACTAATGCAAATCGAATAACTGTGAGACATGTCTCTCATCTATTTCTCCTGTCAGAGAATATAATCTAAGAGCAACTTTGTTAATTTAGTTGGTCATTGACGGATATGTTGTTATCGCCGTAACTTTTGCAGGTGGGATAATTTAGAACAGAATGATTGCAAATAAAATACGTTATTTACCATTCAAATTACTTTTTATTGTCTAACCTGCATGAGTTACGATGAATACTGCTTATCTTGAAACGATTAATAAATTATCAAAGTCACTCCTAAAGTATTTTCTATGCCAGTAGAAATAAAAGAGAGATATGCCTAACACTTATTCGATGGTCATTAGTCTGAGACATTATAAGAGCTATGTATGTCGGTATTTATAAAATAAATGTAGCTTAACGGCTTGTTTTTCACAGAAGACGGAAGAATCTGAATATGTTGACCAGACTCGCCAGATATGTTGTGGCACTTGTTATGGAGGTAACTATACTACATTCGGAGGAAAGTCCTTGAAGCCACCACTATATATAATTTTTAATTATAAATGACTTCAATTCCATGTCTGAAATATTCAGTAATTTGCTATTTAGAAATCACCCCTATTATGCTTAAATAAGGGAAATGTATTCAATTTCAAATATTTTTCTCGGGATATATAGTATTATAGGCAGCTTATTATCACAGAATTAAGGTTGAACAATTTTTCTATTGCAGGAGATTTCTGAAATCGAAACTGATCTGAATAGAAAGAAAGCAACTTGTGGTGAACATGGACTTGCAGTTCAACTATGATCTATTCTGCTAAGTATGAACAACCAGCCACCTAAAACGTTGTGTTCTAAAATGTTAATGATAAGTTAACGTCCTGCTTGAAAGCTGTCTGGGTTTGTTTCTAAATCTGCATGGTCATGGTATAAAATCTTCAGTATATAACCTTATGCAACATGCAATGTGTGTAATTTCGTACTCAGAACTATATTCAGCACCTCCTCGAAAATCTCTACGTTATCTGCTCCCCGAAAATTTGAGCCATAAATATATCCAACTGAATAATTCCATGAAATAACTCTTTAAAAACAGCTATCAATGACCTTATTCTCAAGCAATATTATCGTAACGTACCATTTATATAACATTGATATAATAAGGTTATTTGATATATATAGATTACAAATATATAGTACTTGTGCAGTGGAAGTAGTTGTGAAGACTATATGCCTGAATTTGCATGTATAAAGAATCAATATGGTTTAGAAATTATTTCTAATTAAATCAGTTGGTAACGAATCTCCTTTTGTATCATACATTATAGTTTAAGAGAATGCATTTAGGGAGAGGTTACTCTAACCGATTCCTGCAGCCTCTGTTACCAATTAGGAATGGCGGTAATCTATTAATTGCTGATGTAGCAATAAAATAAATATTTTGTTGAATGTTGGTTTCTCAGATCACTTTGAATCTGTTGATTGTCAAATATTTTTGTGATAATATTCTAATTCTGTTTTATGTATTGGTTAGGTTATAAGTAAGTCTCATGCTATATTTAAAATTTAATTGAGGAAAAACTAAATAAGAAGATGTCTTGTTATTTTTTTACGAATGTTAACCCTAATGAGTTTGACGTGTGTTTTTTAGGCACATCTTTTTTAAATTACTTTATATCTTTTATGTTATTCGTTTAATTTACTGGCCTTTCTTGACTTTGTTCTTACACAAATACCAAATTTATTTTTGTATTTGAATTTTTTTTTAAATTTACGAATCATCGTAAATCCCCGTAAATCACGAAAATTATGAAATTTATTGTACTATGGTGACGTTTGGCAACCTAGAAATACAGTTTGGTTTGCCAATACGCACGAGCTAGTGCGTATTGGATCACACTCCACCCAATCACAGATCTGGTCTCTCAGTTGCCAATGTCTTAATTACTGTTGTATTTATTTCTCCTTATATGTTCAATATTTTTACTTGAAATTTGGTACACATATGTCTAGTATATATACTAACAACTATCATAGTTTAATTTGCTCTTTTAGTCTTTGTGTAACTATTTTCTAGAGGTAGCATATGACTTTTTCCATTACCTGTATCATAGTTTAATATGCTATTTTAGTCTTTGTGTAACTATTTTCTAGAGGTAGCATGTGACTTTTTCCATTACCTGTATCATAGTTTAATATGCTATTTTAGTCTTTGTGTAACTATTTTCTAGAGGTAGCATGTGACTTTTTCCATTACCTGTATCATAGTTTAATTTACTTTTCCTAAGGGGTGTATAATATTTTAAGTTGTGTTACATCTTTAAGAAAAACTTTATATTTTGTAGTCATTCTTGTTCATTAAACATTTTTTCGAAGGCATTTGATTTTCAATTAAACCTTCAATTGTGTTAAATAAATTTACCAACAATGATGATTATATTGATCAACCTTGTTGGTGAAGTTGACAACCAATGTTGAGTATATGGACCAACATTGATGGTAAATTGACTGACAATGATGATTATATTGATCAACCTTGTTGGTGAAGTTGACAACCAATGTTGAGTATATGGACCAACATTGGTGGTAAATTTACCAACAATGATGATTATATTGACCAACCTTGTTGGTGAAGTTGACAACCAATGTTGAGTATATGGACCAACATTGATGGTAAATTGACTGACAATGATGATCATATTGATCAACCTTGTTGGTGAAGTTGACAACCAATGTTGAGTATATGGACCAACATTGATGGTAAATTGACTGACAATGATGATTATATTGATCAACCTTGTTGGTGAAGTTGACAACCAATGTTGAGTATATGGACCAACATTGATGGTAAATTGACTGACAATGATGATTATATTGATCAACCTTGTTGGTGATGTTGACAACCAATGTTGAGTATATGGACCAAAATTGATGGTAAATTGACTGACAATGATGATTATATTGATCAACCTTGTTGGTGAAGTTGACAACCAATGTTGAGTATATGGACCAACATTGATGGTAAATTGACTGACAATGATGATTATATTGATCAACCTTGTTGGTGAAGTTGACAACCAATGTTGAGTATATGGACCAACATTGATGGTAAATTGACTGACAATGATGATTATATTGATCAACCTTGTTGGTGAAGTTGACAACCAATATTGAGTATATGGACCAAAATTGATGGTAAATTGACTGACAATGATGATTATATTGACCAGCATTCCCACGCGGCAAATTTCCTTGGGACAACATTGGGACTTGACTGCAACACATAGTTGGGACTACATTGCGACCCATGACTGGGACAACCTTGTTTTTTGTACTTGTTGGGCCAATGTTGGGACCCAAGATTGGGACAAGAAAAGTTCCCAATGTTGGGAAATATTGACATTACTGTCCCAATATTGTCCCAAACTCATTATTGTTGGGACAACATTAGGACAATGATGTCCCAATGTTGTCCCGTAAGTAATACTAATCACAAGGTTGTCCCAAAAAATAAAAAAATTATAATGGACTTAACCTCTGCCTCTGAACTAAAGGCTACATCACCAACGTCAAAAGGAAAATATAAACAAGGGACTAAAAGAAGAAATAAGACAGGAAAGTGGCTCCTAGAAAAGAGTCACCTACCATGCACCGTTGGTGACATTGTTCATGAATACAGATTAGATACTCTGTGAAAGCAGTCATTTCCCTAATAATTAAATATCTGCTTAATTTATTAATTTATTCATCTTGCAAAAAAAATTATTATGTAATTGTTTGAAAAAAAAAATTATAAGCTATACTGTACTTGATAAATGGAAACAAGTTTTACTCTGAGTTTAGAGCTAGCACTAAAATCAGAGGAAATACTATCATCTTAATATCGAAGCTCTCTCATATTTACAGACAGTTATTTCTTCATATAGAGTTAATGAAGGTTTAAAAAGTAAAACAAACAGTTGCTCAATTATTTGATTTATTCATAGCAGTAATGCATACAAGTAAACAACTATTATAACAGCTATCTTGATCAGAATAACTGACACTTGTCAAAACAAACTTCCGAATAAAAGAATACATACTTACCTGTAATTCAAATGCAGAAATAATTCATAAAATCTAGAGTCCAAAGAAGCTGGAGAGATGCAGGCCTTACCTGTAACTTCGGTATAGATCCACCTTAGCAAAGCAGTAGCTAGGGGTAAATTTGTGCTTTAGGTCCACCACAGATTTTCGATATTTTAACTCAATATATAGGTAAAAGGTGTAATTTTATGAAGTTTTACACGAATACCATTTGTTGTGGAAATTCTTGGTTCTCGATATATAGCACAATTAATTTTCCGTTAAGCTGATTTTGGTAGGGGGTCTATGAAGGTGCATTTATTGCAGTTTACATCTGATATAGCTTAAAAATATGTATATTGAGGGGCATGCTGCCCCTATCCTCCTCCCCCAGGTCATAAAACAATCATGAAGTGTGCAGTACACTAAAATAGCGGGTACAAAAACCTACGTTAGCGTTTTCACATCACAAAACTATTTCTTCAAAAAACACTAAATGGCGGAAATTCTAGGAGAAAGGGCTAGTAACTAAAGGTTATGCCTAATCTTATTTTTGTACTGGAATCTTAATTGCGTTATATCTCGTAAACGAAGAGTTCACATAAAAAATGGTATTCGTGATGAACGTCTTAAAATGGCTCCTTTTATCTATATGAAGTGTCAAAATATTAGTGTCAAAATAAATAGTTGAATTAATTAGCAATTGTGACTTGAAAAACATAGAAAATGTTATTTCACGACTTTATTTAATACAATTATTAGCAATTGTTCGTCTGTTAGGAATCAAATAGGAATTGTTGAGAAATCCAAATAGTTATTTCTCCCAGTGTATATTTGTTATAATATAGCAATGTTAGTTAATGGTCTATTTTTATATCATTATTTGTGAAAATATTTGGGGAAAAAATGATATACGTGATGAATATTAGCCCAGTAAAAATATAACTATAATAAAAATATATAATTTTATATTTACTAGTTTTGCATTTGCATTTGTTACTGTGACGTCATTAAGGCAACACACATAATAAAAATTGGTGGTTCAGAAGTAAGACTAACTTGAATAAGTCCATTACTATTTTTATAATGATAATAAATAATATGTTTCATACATTCTTGAATTTATTTATATATATGACTTTAGAATGTTGCTGTTGTGACGTCACGTACACAACATACCTCAATTTTACTGATCATATTTCAATTCTATTTGGTGAGTATATTTTATAATCTATTTCTATATTCACTAATAGATTCAGCCTCACACGGTATACCAATCACGTGAGAGAATTCTAGAGAACCCGCCTTAATTTTCTCGTCTGAGATTGACTTGCAGGCTTCGTGTGACCGGAAGTAACAGTCTCTAATCGGTCTCGACTCAGTAATAATCTCGACTCAGTAATAGTCTCGACTCAGTAATAGTCTCGACTCAGTAATAGTCTCGACTCAGTAATAGTCTTGACTCAGTAATAGTCTCGACTCAATAATAGTTTCGACTCATTAATAGTCTCGACTCAGTAATAGTCTCAACTCAGTAATAGTCTCGACTCATTAATAGTCTCGACTCAGTAATAGTCTCAACTCAGTAATAGTCTCGACTCATTAATAGTCTCGACACAGTAATAGTCTCGACTCAGTAATAGTCTCGACTCATTAATAGTCTCGACTCAGTAATAGTCTCTACTCAGTAATAGTCTCGACTCACTAATAGTCTCGACTCAGTAATAGTCTCGAATCAGTAACTGTCTCGAATCAGTAATGGTCTAGTTACCCACTTTCTGTTCAAACTGAAGTCCCTTGTAAAAACATGGATGAAGAACTTCTTCGTAAGGATGGCAGTGGTGCCATGGAAGATCCTGACTTAGTGGGATGGATATTGCGATGTGTTGGTGTGTGGAGTCACTTGTCTATGAACAGAGGTACCATACCTCCAGAACGAGGGAATGTGAACGAGAACAGTGATGACTCAGTCACTTGTCTATCTATGAACAGAGGTATCATACCTCCAGAACGAGGGAATGTGAACGAGAACAGTGATGACTCAGTCACTTGTCTATGAACAGAGGTACCATACCAGCAGAACGAGGGAATGTGAACGAGAACAGTGATGACTCAGTCACTTGTCTATGAACAGAGGTACCATACCTCCAGAACGAGGGAATGTGAACGAGAACAGTGATGACTCAGTCACTTGTCTATGAACAGAGGTACCATACCTTCAGAATGAGGGAATGTGAACAAGAACAGTGATGACTCAGTCACTTGTCTATGAACAGAGGTACCATACCAGCAGAACGAGGGAATGTGAACGAGAATAGTGATGACTCAGTCACTTGTCTATGAACAGAGGTACCATATCTCCAGAACGAGGGAATGTGAAGGAGAACAGTGATGACTCAGTCACTTGTCTGGGAACAGAGGTACCATACCTTCAGAACGAGGGAATGTGAACGAGAACAGTGATGTCTCAGTCACTTGTCTATGAAAAGAGGTACCATACCTCCAGAACGAGGGAATATGAACGAGAACAGTGATGTCTCAGTCACTTGTTTAGGAACAGAGGTATCATACCTCCAGAACGAGGGAATATGAACGAGAACAGTGATGTCTCAGTCACTTGTCTATGAACAGAGGTACCATACCTCCAGAACGAGGGAATATGAACGAGAACAGTGATGTCTCAGTCACTTGTCTATGAACAGAGGTATCATACCTTCAGAACGAGGGAATGTGAACGAGTACAGTGATGACTCAGTCACTTGTTTAGGAACAGAGGTATCATACCTTCAGAACGAGGGAATGTGAACGAGAACAGTGATGACTCAGTCACTTGTTTAGGAACATAGGTACTATAGCTTCAGAACGAGGGAATATGAACGAGAACAGTGATGACTCAGTAGCGACAACTAAAAGCCTGTTAGCGATGTGCATTAGTGTAAGTACACAATTATTGTATCTTGTGTTGTATTGTATTGGAATATTATATATTTTTGCATACGGTGTGGAATTACCCTTTAAAAGTCAACTGCATTTCTATCCATCTTATTAATTTTTATACATGCTCAATGAACATGACTACAGTATTCTAAATTAAATTCATTTTTTGCACTACAATCTATTAATTCTTTAATTCATATTTCTGCAGTTGATTAAACCGTGACTGGAAAATTCTTCAATGGAATATTGAAAAATTCGTCCACGAAAAATTTGTCCATCAAACGCAAAGTAATTATTTTTAATGGAAGAACATGTCAAGATACATATTCGATATAAAGTAGTTTAACGTATGTTGGTACTAGTACATAGTGTTACCCATAAAGTTTGTTGTACTGCACAATGAACAATTCATGATTGTTTACTGAAATATTAACATTGAAAGATATATAATAATGTAAATAATTAAATTTAACATAAAATGTTTGGTGCCTTAGCGGTCTTACCACCTGAAGATGTTGTTGGCGTTAATGAACAATGTAGATTTCTCTTTTTTTTACTGTAAAATAGGTATACCTTATTTGGGTAAATAATTAATATGTGTTGTGGAAAATTGTCGATTTGGCGAAAGTGTCGTGCGGTGGAAAAGTTTTCGGCGAAAGGACCTAGAACTCCAAATGAAACAGAAATCTTTTGACAACTATTCCCATGATTTGCATGGCTGAAAAAGTCCAGCTATTCAGTTTAAATAGTCGACGAAGTGATTTTTTTATTTTTAATTATATATAACATACAATAATAGCTACATAGAATGAATTTTTCATCAACAGTTTAACTGCTGAATATATGTGTTATTTTCATCTAACCAGATTTCATGCGACTGCAATTATCTCTTACATACATTGTTAACACTCAATGATGTCTTTCTTTCTATTCGTAATTTAAGAAAACGGACGAATTTTCAATGGTTGAATTTTCAGTTGACGATTTTACCGTGGATGAATTTTCCTAGCACTGTCAACTTATAAAGTTAGAAGGCATTAATTTTCAGTAATTTATAACAATATAAGATGTTGATTCATTCCTCAGCACATCCTTTTCTTTGAGATAATTTGGTAGCTTCACAGCCTCCTTATCTCCGTGACATTTTATCGAACGGAAATACTAAGTTGTCTTATCAGTACATTTAAACTCAGTGGGGATAGAAATGTGCAAGTGAACTGCAATAATTGAACAGCTCCTTGTTGGTGAGTGAATTATATTTCTAAATTTCCCCTCTAGAGAGGGCAATATTCAATTTCCACTCTTTAGAGGGTAATATTCAATTCCCACTCTTTAGAGGGTAATATTCAATTCCCACTCTTTATTGGGTAATATTCAATTCCAACTCTTTAGAGGGTAATATTCAATTCTCACTCTTTAGAGGGTAATATTGAATCCCCACTCTTTAGAGGGTAATATTCAATTCCCACTCTTTAGAGGGTAATATTCAATTCCCACTCTTTAGAGGGTAATATTCAATTCCCACTCTTTAGAGGGTAATAATCAATTCCCACTCTTTAGAGGGTAATATTCAATTCCCACTCTTTAGAGGGTAATATTCGATTCCAACTCTTTAGAGGGTAATATTCAATTCCAACTCTTTAGAGGGTAATATTCAATTCCCACTCTTTAGAGGGCAATATTCAAAATATGATTTAATATTTCCGTTCGTATGAGTTTACAACTGCTTTTTATTAAATTAACGACTTAAAACTAAATTATTTGAATTCATCGTGGACCGACAGTTGGGCCCTGATAATTGGGACCGCCGACAATTGGGCCCCGACAATTGGGACCGCCGACAATTGGGCCCTGACAATTGGGACTGCCGACAATTGGGCCCCGGACAATTGGGCCACAAGACAATTGGGCCCACGACAATTGGGCCTCGAGACAATCATATTATTTCCATTTTTTTTACTTTACTTTATTAACTTAATTAAAGACCAATGCTTCTGCAATAACTAGGTTTGTGACAATTTTCGTTTGTATAAAAATATAGTCTTGAGCATATTTAAAATATAGAATATTCCTTACATGAAAAAACTATTCTCGTTCTGAAAAATAATTATTTTTTAATAGAAAATATTCTTTCCCTGAATAAATACTATTATTCTTTTAAACTACAATAATTTTCTGTTCCGAGATAGATCATGTAAGCGACAAATTTCCTAGTTATAGTACCTCTATATAGTGAACTCCTGTGAAGTGAATGAGTTAGGATGTAGCCAATAGAAAATAAGAATGTACCTATTTTAGATGAAGATACAAATTGAATTAAAGTTAATATGAATTATTTGAAACCTGTTCAGTGTTCTATATTGATAAGTGATAGATAAATGATAAATCTTTATTACAACAACATAATAAACATAAGGACTAGCAGTAAATTATCGAAATCAATAGTTTCTACAATGTATATACCAATATGGTTGCGTGCCTCTCTAAACCTCAACAATTGGGCTTCCGGGCAAAATATTTTATTAATATTCAAGAAGAAAAAAATATAAACATAAAATTAAAATGTAGTATGAAAGAAATTTAGTAACTATTCAGAGCTGATTGGATGAAAATATTTTTAAACTTTGACAAGGTATTAGCAGACTTTAGGTTCTCTGGTAAAGTGTTCCATACATTTACAAATTGAAACATGTAATTAATGCGTAAAGATTCTGTTCTAGGAAAGGGAGGTACAAAATTATTTCTTCTACGTGTTTGGTAGTCATGATTAGCAGTTTGAAGTCTAAGGTCAGATTGTAGAGATGGAAATTTATTAAGTTTCGTTGCTTTGAATATATAAATGCCAACATAAAGTCTATAAATATCGGGCAATTTAAGAATTTTTGCTTGTTTAAAAATACATGTGTGGTTATTTTGAAAATAATTTTTTTTACTATTTTAGCTTTTAGAGACTCCAATTCTTTTCCCCTACTCGTGCAGTTAAATGTACCACCCCAAACAGTGAAACAATAGGTAATTATAGAATAATCACAAGAATAGTACATACGTTTAGCCGTATTGTTATTAAAATATGATCTCAGCCAGTAAGTGATACCGCAAAGTTGAGCTAATTTAGTCTTTTCGTTATTTATTTGTGTATGATATGAATATACCTAAATATTTAAAATTAATAGTCCTACCAATTTGCTCGCCCTGAAGATTAATGATTGGGTCACTAATTAACTTCTTATTTGTTACTAACATATATTCACATTAAGCATGATTCAGAGCCATCTTATTAAAGCGACACCAATCAACCAGACGGGAAAGTACATTGTTCACATGCATTACAAGACTATTGATATCATCCCCAACGCATACCAAACTAGTATCATCTGCATACAAGACACTTTCATCATCAGCAAAAAGATAAATCATATCATTGGAATAAATATCAAACAACCGGGGTGCGAGTTTTGATCCTTGAATGGTACTTATATCTTGAGGTAATTTCCTAGATTTAACTTTACCAAAGGCAACAATTTGATATCGATTATGAAAATAGGATTTGAAGAATTTGGTTCTAGGTAAATTGCTCGAAAACAATTGCTCGAAAAACAATTTCTCGAAAGAACAATTACTCGAAAGACAATTGCTCGAAAAACAATTGCTCGAACGCACAATTGATCGAATGAACAATTGCTCGAATAATCAAATTGCTCGAATGAACAAAATTGCTCGAATTATAAAATTGCACAGTTTTCGATTTTATAAAAGTCAGTTATTCATGAAGTGGAGCTGCACCTAACAGTCCTGGTTTCTTTTTAGTAATTGATCATTAATCATTCTATAAATGATTTTAATTATTACACATTCTGCATAATCTTTTTTTTTTTCCTAGAGACAGTTTGTGTCATCTCGTATGTAACATGTGAATTGGAATCATGTGGTGAATCACTACTATTCATATTTTTTTTTATCATAGAACCCGAAAAATTTTGTAGATTAATTTATTACTAGCCTATCTGTTTGTAACTCCTCAATAAGTGAAATAACTCAAAGTTATGGCAGAGTAATTTTTCATCACAAAAGTAAAGTTTCCATCCCGATATCCTGAGGGATATCGGGTTCACCTAGGCCCACATCCCCTACACTTGTCTCAGGTGGTTACTCCCGAGAGTTATTTCACTTATTGAGGAGTTACAAACAGTTAAGCTAGTAATAAATTAATCTACAAAATTTTTCGGGTTCTAAGATAAAAAAAATATGAATAGTACTGATTCACCACATGATTCCAATTCACATGTTACATACGAGATGACACAAACTGTCTCTAGGAAAAAAAAAAGATTATGCAGAATGTGTAATAATTAAAATCATTTATAGAATGATTAATGATCAATTACTAAAAAGAAACCAGGACTGTTAGGTGCAGCTCCACTTCATGAATAACTGACTGTTATAAAATCGAAAACTGTGCAATTTTATAATTCGAGCAAATTTGTTCATTCGAGCAATTTAATAATTCGAGCAATTGTTCATTCGATCAATTGTTCGTTCGAGCAATTGTTTTTCGAGCAATTGTTTTCGAGCAATTATCTTTAAGGCAATTGTTCATTCAAGCAATTGTTCGTTCGAGCAATTGTTTTTCGAGCAATTGTTTTCGAGCAATTGTCTTTCGAGCAATTGTTCATTCAAGCAATTGTTCGTTCGAGCAATTGTTCGTTCGAGCAATTGTTTTCGAGCAATTGTCTTTCGAGCAATTGTTCATTCAAGCAATTGTTCGTTCGAGCAATTGTTTTTCGAGCAATTGTTTTCGAGCAATTGTCTTTCGAGCAATTGTTCATTCAAGCAATTGTTCATTCGAACAATTGTTCGTTCGAGCAATTGTTTTCGAGCAATTGTCTTTCGAGCAATTGTTCATTCAAAGAATTGTTCGTTCGAGCAATTGTTTTCGAGCAATTGTCTTTCGAGCAATTGTTCATTCAAAGAATTGTTCATTCGAGCAATTGTTCATTCGAGCAATTGTCTTCCGAGCAATTGTTAATTCAAGCAATTGTTCATTCGAGCAATTGTTTTTCGAGCAATTGTTTTCGAGCAATTGTCTTCCGAGCAATTGTTCATTCAAGCAATTGTTCATTCGAGCAATTGTTCATTCGAGCAATTGTTTTCGAGCAATTGTCTTTCGAGCAATTGTTCATTCGAGCAATTGTCTTTCGAGCAATTGTTCATTCGAGCAATTGTTTTCGAGCAATTGTCTTCCGAACAATTGTTCATTCGAGCAATTGTCTTTCGAGCAATTGTTCATTCGAGCAATTGTTTTCGAGCAATTGTCTTTCGAGCAATTTACCGATTACCGAAGAATTCAAGTACTGTCCCTCGCATACCGTATCTACTAAGCTTATTGCATAAGATATCCCTTGAAATTGTATCAAAAGAAGCAGAAAAATCAAGAAAAACACAGATACAGTAAGAGCCTTTATCCAAAGCAGATAATATTTTACTAATCAAGTTAGGAGTGGCTAGTTCAGTATTTTTCTCTCTCCTGAAGCCAAATTGATTCTCATTTAACAGCCCTGATGTCATGAAATAATTGCTCAGATGCTCATGAATAATTGAATCCAATATCTTACTAATATTATACACATGACCGCAATCGGTCGATGATTTTGAATATTCCTTCGCTGACCCTTCTTGAACAAAGGAGTGAAATTTTGAAGATATCAGGATATACAGATTCTTCAAAACACAAGTTGAACAATTGACTAAGAATATCAGCTACATAAGTACCACACATCTTAAGAAATCTAACAGATACATCATCCTTTGAGCCTTTCTTTTTTTCACTGTTTATCGCAGTGCGTACTTCATTCGGGGTACAATATGTCAGTGCCATGGAAAATCTATTGCTATGGATAATATCAGAATAATCATCATTTGAAGGTAGGATATTACTATGTATATCAATAGGATGCTGCACAAAATATTCACAGAATTCATTAACAATAACATTAGGGTCATATACTTCCACACCATCAAAAATGAAATTATCAGATATGCTACCCCTATTCCTTCCTAGTAAGCTATTTAATACCTTCCAGTTTTTGCTACTATCACTCTTTAAACACTGCAACCTATTTACATAGTAGTCCCCCTCAGCCATAGTCAATAATCTACGTAAAGCTTTACAATATTTACTATATGCAAAATTAGATATTTTATTCTCTCTAAGCAATTTATTCCATTTATGCTTTTTGTCAATACATTTAATTATATCAGCTGTCAACCATGGAGATTTTATCCTTTTATCTGTGATAGTTTTGGTTTTAATAGGAAAATACTCGTTTAATATTTTAAGAAAGGACTCTATATACTGAGCACGCTCATTAGAATTGAGAATACAATTTTGAGAATAAATTTTTCTTTTACAGTTGAAACACATCTTACAAAAACTTCCTCGGCCCTAAAATGGTTAATATTTCCATCACTAAAATCCCTAAAAGATATCTTTCCATCACTAAAAGCTTGTCTACCAACGTATCAAATACGCACACTATTCCACAATGATCAGAGAATGCTGGTGCTAATACATAGTTATTACATGAATGATCTAGCTTGTGCCATATATGATCCAAGCATGATCCTTCATTGTTTGTTATCGGAGACACATAATTAGGCACATCTAAACCTTCATTGTTTGTTATCGGAGACACATAATTAGGTACATCTATACCTTCATTGTTTGTTATCGGAGACACATAAGTAGGTACATCTATACCTTCATTGTTCGTTATCGGAGACACATAAGTAGGTACATCTATACCTTCATTGTTTGTTATCGGAGACACATAATTAGGTACATCTATACCTTCATTGTTCGTTATCGGAGACACATAAGTAGGTACATCTATACCTTCATTGTTTGTTATCGGAGACACATAAGTAGGTACATCTATACCTTCATTGTTTGTTATCGGAGACACATAATTAGGTACATCTATACCTTCATTGTTCGTTATTGGAGACACATAAGTAGGTACATCTATACCTTCATTGTTTGTTATCGGAGACACATAAGTAGGTACATCTATACCTTCATTGTTTGTTATCAAAGACACATAAGTAGGTACATCTATACCACACACAAAGCCATATGAAAGCCACAAATT
This sequence comes from Caprella mutica, assembly GCA_947561585.1. Lineage (NCBI taxonomy): Eukaryota > Metazoa > Arthropoda > Malacostraca > Amphipoda > Caprellidae > Caprella > Caprella mutica. The sequence continues at coordinate 45,353 of CANNZV010003588.1, forward strand.
TTTATACAATAAAACATAACGATTAGAGATAGACAAAAGATTAACATTGAAGTCACCTGCCAAGATTGTTCAATCGCTACTAATTACCACAAGAACTTGAGCCAAATAATTGCCAAACACTCTAATTGGTTTACTTGGAGGCCTATAAATGCAGATAACATTAATTAAATCCGATTAAAATCCAACGGTCGTTGATTATAATTTCCCTCCAGGAATAAAAATAGAGATAATTGTACACCTGAGACTAAAATTGGAAATATTTGTACGTGAAAGCATGATAGAATGTAATAAGTTTCACCTTAATACATACTACCTACTCCTAATACACTTGTCCTAATACACTCACATGTATCAAAAATACCTGTGTGTTCCTCAATAATACGCACACTAATACAGTCACGATAGTAGAGCTTGATACCGCCACCTGTGTGTCCTACTCTGTAGATGGCATGACACTTGTAACCTGGCAATTCCAAATCCTTGTCCTTTTCAGCGTTAAGCCATGTTTCCACAATTACCGTGAGAGATAACTTGTGTTACAGACGACAAGATATGCACGCAGTTCACCATACTTTCCCAAATAGCTTCGCATATTAATGGATAAGACAGACAAGGAAGATATGGGAAGTTCATCTGTCATTTGAGCCCAGTCAGAAACCGCACATGTATCATACGTATCTTGGTATAGGAACATACCTATATGTTATGTACGTTATTATTTCCACTGCTCAATGAAGAGATGAATTTAATAAAATCATTCATAGTTCTTAGAAAATGTATTCTTATAATATCATTTTATCCAAACAACTGTTCAATGTAACGTTTGACCTTTAAAATTTACCCATTTTTTATTAAATATTTGTCTTTGACAGACGATGTACTCTACACATTGAATCCACATGACATGATTCAAAATAATACGACTTATTTAAATACTTCAAAGGTTTTCATTACAATGAAACATGAGATTAGCATCCCAATGTGATTCAAGGGGCTTGCTAATGTAAACCTTATCAAGTATATCAATCGAATTAAAAAAATATAAACATATTTTTAGAGAATATAAAGCATATTTCAGAGAAAATATTGTCACTATCCTAGTAAAAACAAAGTTCTTTATTGTGTCTTCTGTCCAATTTTTCCTGGGCTTAATAGTTTTGGGGCCCAATTTTCATGGACCCAATTGCCGGGGCCCAATTGTCCACGACACTATTAATTGTCATGAGCCCAATTATCGGCGGACCCAACTGTCGAGGCCGAATTGTCCTGGGCCCAACTGTCAGTGCATCTAAATTTTATATATCTGTTTGATGTTCGAAAATATAAAAGTGTCCGATAATTCGCTGAGATTATTTAACTTGCTTCGTGTACTAAAAAAGTCTAATTTTAAAAACAATAAATCCTGTGGTGGATATTTCGAAGTACGTAACTTACAAAATACGTAACTTGCATATAAGTTTATAAATTATTTTACAATATTCTACATAATTATTGGTTAAACTTTACGGAATTTACGTTAACTTAATTAACTCATATAATGTTATTGCTGCACTATTTGTGTCAGTTTATTAACTTTATGTTAATACTATTTTCTGTGTACATTTATCAGTTACAAAAAACAATTGTTTTTGTTTTTGTCTCACTTTACTTCAATCCTTCGATATATACATTGTAGAATCAGTCTGCTACTGTGAGTCGCTCGTGAAGCTTTCACTATACAGGGTAACCCACAAAAAAGTCAACCCAACTTTAAATTCGTATATTTCAACAACTATTGAAGTTACAGTTAAAACAGATTTAATTCAAAGTACGTAAGAAGATGTATATTTTCTTTACAAGGAGGTTGTATAGTGTAGGTAAGAACATTTGTACGGTTACTGTCAATATTAACACTATTACAGAATGTAATTATAAATTGAGCCAATATATTTATAATCAATATTGTATCAGATAGCTCAACAGTAGATCAAATAGCTCAACAGTAGATCAGATAGCTCAACAGTAGATCAAATAGCTCAACAGTAGATCAGATAGCTCAACAGTAAATCAGATAGCTCAACAGTAGATCAGATAGCTCAACAGTAAATCAGATAGCTCAACAGTAGACCAGATAGCTCAACAGTAGATCAGATAGCTCAACAGTAGATCAGATAGCTCAACAGTAGATCAGATAGCTCAACAGTAGATCAGATAGCTCAACAGTAGATCAGATAGCTCAACAGTAGATCAGATAGCTCAACAGTAGATCAGATAGCTCAACAGTAGATCAGATAGCTCAACAGTAGATCAGATAGCTCAACAGTAGATCAGATAGCTCAACAGTAGATCAGATAGCTCAACAGTAGATCAGATAGCTCAACAGTAGATCAGATAGCTCAACAGTAGATCAGATAGCTCAACAGTAGATCAGATAGCTCAACAGTAGATCAGATAGCTCAACAGTAGATCAGATAGCTCTACAGTAGATCAGATAGCTCAACAGTAGACCAGATAGCTCAACAGTAGATCAGATAGCTCAACAGTAGATCAGATAGCTCAACAGTAGATCAGATAGCTCAACAGTAGATCAGATAGCTCAACAGTAGATCAGATAGCTCAACAGTAGATCAGATAGCTCAACAGTAGATCAGATAGCTCAACAGTAGATCAGATAGCTCAACAGTAGATCAGATAGCTCAACAGTAGATCAGATAGCTCTACAGTAGATCAGATAGCTCAACAGTAGATCAGATAGCTCAACAGTAGATCAGATAGCTCAACAGTAGATCAGATAGCTCAACAGTAGATCAGATAGCTCAACAGTAGATCAGATAGCTCAACAGTAAATCAGATAGCTCAACAGTAGATCAGATAGCTCAACAGTAAATCAGATAGCTCAACAGTAGACCAGATAGCTCAACAGTAAATCAGATAGCTCAACAGTAGATCAGATAGCTCAACAGTAGATCAGATAGCTCTACAGTAGATCAGATAGCTCAACAGTAGATCAGATAGCTCAACAGTAGATCAGATAGCTCAACAGTAGATCAGATAGCTCAACAGTAGATCAGATAGCTCAACAGTAGATCAGATAGCTCAACAGTAAATCAGATAGCTCAACAGTAGATCAGATAGCTCAACAGTAAATCAGATAGCTCAACAGTAGATCAGATAGCTCAACAGTAGATCAGATAGCTCTACAGTAGATCAGATAGCTCAACAGTAGATCAGATAGCTCAACAGTAGATCAGATAGCTCAACAGTAGATCAGATAGCTCAACAGTAGATCAGATAGCTCAACAGTAGATCAGATAGCTCAACAGTAGATCAGATAGCTCTACAGTAGATCAGATAGCTCAACAGTAGACCAGATAGCTCAACAGTAGATCAGATAGCTCAACAGTAGATCAGATAGCTCAACAGTAGATCAGATAGCTCAACAGTAGATCAGATAGCTCAACAGTAGATCAGATAGCTCAACAGTAGATCAGATAGCTCAACAGTAGATCAGATAGCTCAACAGTAGATCAGATAGCTCTACAGTAGATCAGATAGCTCAACAGTAGACCAGATACCTCAACAGTAGATCAGATAGCTCAACAGTAGATCAGATAGCTCAACAGTAGATCAGATAGCTCAACAGTAGATCAGATAGCTCAACAGTAGATCAGATAGCTCAACAGTAGATCAGATAGCTCAACAGTAGATCAGATAGTCTACAGTAGATCAGATAGCTCAACAGTAGATCAGATAGCTCTACAGTAGATCAGATAGCTCAACAGTAGATCAGATAGCTCAACAGTAGATCAGATAGCTCAACAGTAGATCAGATAGCTCAACAGTAGATCAGATAGCTCTACAGTAGATCAGATAGCTCAACAGTAGATCAGATAGCTCAACAGTAGATCAGATAGCTCAGCAGTAGATCAGATAGCTCAAAAGTAGATCAGATAGCTCTACAGTAGATCAGATAGCTCAACAGTAGATCAGATAGCTCAACAGTAGACCAGATAGCTCAACAGTAGATCAGATAGCTCAACAGTAGATCAGATAGCTCTACAGTAGATCAGATAGCTCAACAGTAAATCAGATAGCTCAACAGTAGATCAGATAGCTCAACAGTAGATCAGATAGCTCAACAGTAGATCAGATAGCTCTACAGTAGATCAGATAGCTTAACAGTAGATCAGATAGCTCAACAGTAGATCAGATAGCTCAGCAGTAGATCAGATAGCTCAAAAGTAGATCAGATAGCTCAACAGTAGATCAGATAGCTCAGCAGTAGATCAGATAGCTCAAAAGTAGATCAGATAGCTCTACAGTAGATCTGATAGCTCAACAGTAGATCAGATAGCTCAACAGTAGATCAGATAGCTCAACAGTAGATCAGATAGCTCTACAGTAGATCAGATAGCTCAACAGTAGATCAGATAGCTCTACAGTAGATCAGATAGCTCAACAGTAAATCAGATACCTCAACAGTAGATCAGATAGCTCAACAGTAGATCAGATAGCTCAACAGTAGATCAGATAACTCAACAGTAGATCAGATAGCTCAACAGTAGATCAGATAGCTCAACAGTAGATCAGATAGCTCAACAGTAGATCAAATAGCTCTACAGTAGATCAAATAGCTCAACAGTAGATCAGATAGCTCAACAGTAGATCAAATAGCTCTACAGTAGATCAAATAGCTCTACAGTAGATCAGATAGCTCAACAGTAGATCAGATAGCTCTACAGTAGATCAAATAGCTCTACAGTAGATCAGGTAGCTCAATAGAACATAAATATTTATTTGCATAAGTAAATCTACACAATATGTAGTGTATGTTTTCCCTGCTGTAGATAGTAATTGGAGGTGGTATTTTCTTCAGTATACAATAACATACTTCCTCTCAAATTGCAATAAAAATACATTTAAAGTCTTGAAATTAGAGAGGGGGTTATTATCGCCACTTCTCCGGTTCGAATCAGAGCCGAAACAGCCAATGGTTAAATGGCAATGATTTTATACAGACAATTAAACACAAAAAAAACATATTTCTATGCTTAAATAAATATTTTTATTTTTTCACGCAGACCATTTTAACGACCATGGCTTATCCTCCAAAGAAAGATGATCTTCCGTATATACTGAGAAACAGTATTGCGAATATGCAATGTAGTATCATTGGATTCCAAGAGATTATTGGAATCGTGTGGAAAAATGAATCCAACCAAACACTCGGAGAACATTTCGACAGTGTCGGTATATCAGATTTCTTTAAAAACCAAACTGCAGAGAGAAAATGGAGGGAAAAAAATCTAAGGAAACTTCAAGAGAGATCTTGTAAAACTTTTGACGTTACTTTCCTGAACGAGATATTACCGATGATTTGCAGTGACAAAGTAGCAAAGCCCGGTTCAGAAGAACAGAAAGGGCGACTGAACGACCCAAACTCAGTCGAATGGCATTCGAGAGAAATCAAAAAGATGAGAAATGATGTGAGCCACGAGGCAGAAAAACTCAGCGACAGGAATTTCATAAAAAATCTCAAGGATTTAACACGAAGGTGTCTAGTTGCTGCATGTAATCTCTTTGGTATCACAAACCAAGTCGAAATTGACCAGATGACCAATAGAGCTGATGACAAATTTGAATCGATAATTCAGAAGATCACATATGATAGAGAATCCAGAGTAAGATTTCTAAAGGATTTCATACTCTCAGAATGCATTGAGGAGATGAAAGACAAACTAGATACACAGACGATATCTTTGCCCGGAAATACCGCAGTGAAAATTGAACTGAACGAAGTCTTCCAAGATGTCAAACTAACCATTCCATCTAGGAATATGGAAAGAATTGAATGGCATTCATTCATTTCGAAAACATCCAAAGATTTCACAATTGTTGAGGCTACTGCAGGTTCTGGCAAATCTACCCTAATGAAGAGAGTGTATAGGGCAGTAATACTTGAAGAACAATTGAGCTTCTGCAGTTCTAATCAGTTCAAAATAGCATTCCTTATAAAATTCCCAACTGATCAATATCCTCATTTAGGGGAATATTGCAAAGCTTTATTGCCCAAAGCCTTTGCTCACTTCGATAAGGACGAAGTTCTGGACTCACTTCGTCTGATTGACGGAGTCCTTTTCCTCATAGATGGATATGATGAGGCAAATGAACAATCAAGAAAACTCACTAACTCGGCTATCGAATTCTGCAGCAAGAAAGAAAATGCTTCGTGTGTGATATCAAGCAGAATTAAAGCAGCAAATGAACTGAAGACAGATCTAAGCAGCCGAGGACTGAAGTATGACGTAATGTCTCTCCAGAAAATGACTGATCAGAATGATCAAACTGAGCTAATTAGGAGCTACGCAGTGCAACTTCCCGATGTGAATGAAGAGGAGATTGTTGAAAAGTTCCAAAATCTCAACCAGAAAGTCAGGGAAGTTTTCAACTCTCCGTTACTTCTGGCATTCTTCTGTACGCTCTACACAACACCTGGAAATGAAATGCAGTTGACAAATGAAGTAGATGTATTCAATGGAATCTACAAACAGATTTTGAAGGGATTATCACAGAAACTATATAATGATGGAGCCTCTGATTCAGCACAAATTATCATGGACATCATTTGTGAACACAGTCTGAAACTCATAGGACTCGGGGAAACAGTCTTCAATGCAAAACAATATGAACTATTGAAAAAGTCCTGCAAAAGAGCATGTCCTAGTGTCAGAGATATGGACAATCTATTGGAGAACGTTCTGATACCAGAAATTTCAGAGTGTTCCCTAATATCCAAAACGTACTCTTTCTTCCATCTCTCCATCCATGAATTCTTTGCCACACTTGCTGTACAAAGTAGACTGGACAGCGTTAATGTTACTGCTGTTTCGAAGCAACAATTTGTCGGATTTCTGGATCTTTCGCCTCATTCGTTGGAGAACAAAATGGAAGGGTAAGTCTAGTATATGTTTAAGTTGTTATTGTAAGATATTCATTATCGTGATTAGCATTTAGTATAATCGAATAATTACTTTCAATGGTATTAAACCTTACCTGTATAATGTATATTATGTTCAGTCAAAAGAGAATTTTAAAATAGAATTGGTCCTGACTTAATCGACCTAAAATGGAATAACATTTTTTTTTAAGTCTAAATCATAATTTCAGTATCAATAGAAATATATTTGAGATTATAGTATTTGTAAAAACTATAATTTTCATTGAAATTTGAACCCCCATTGAAATGCTAATAACTGGAAAAAATATGATGAGTTTTTGTTATAATCAAAATTTGATTAAATTGTATAAAAAGAATATTTCAATTGATTATTTAAATGATTAATATTTGTAATAAATTGATTTTCAAGCAATTCGAAATGTGTATATATTATGGTCAAGAAAATATCTATACTTAAATATAGAAGTAAAAGAACACCGCCAATCTTTTGAATATTCTTACCATAGTCTTAGTATTATCATTTCATTGTTATTATTTCTTTATCATTTTCTACTAAGGCACAGTATTCAAAATCTTTCGTCTCCCATCGACAGATGTCTGAATGTGTTTGCTTCCTCATACTGAGACTTCATTCTACTGGAGAAACAGTCAAGATTGCAGATGCGATGGAAGAGATTATGGCTAAGGATGTTAAGCCAGATTATCCATACTGCTTAGAATTAGTGTCAGACACAGATTATGACAATGTCATTATTATATGATGTCAGCAGCAGTAGCTTCATATTCAAGCTTCAACGTGGAAAGTGACAATGGGGTGAAATCCCTAGTGGAAACACTCTATCACGCTCAAACCAGTGCGACAAAGGGAACCAACCACCTGAACATTGGCCAGACGAAATCCATGGCGCTGAACATGAGAAAAAGTCATGACGAGTTCAAAGTTACGGACGATGACCTCTTTAAGAAATTGAAGAAAATCAAGTACGTTGGTGACCGTAATTATTATTACTTAAAATTATATTTCAATGTTTATTATTCCCAGCTTCTATTCATTCAGGGTAAACCTCTAATTTATTTTCCCAAACAATAAGAATTTCGTTATTACTCATCTTAATTCATTTAGTTAGTTGTAAAACAATTTGTTCTGGATATTTTTATTTCACAAATATATGTAAATCAGCTATATATCAATAATTGGAAGTGAATCTACTTAATATTCTTGATAAATTAAACTATAAGCATCAGGATTCAATATACCTCTAATGTAAAGCTACTAAAACAGTTAATGGGTCTTTGCCAGAATAGCGGCGCAAAATATTTAGTAATATATTTATATTTAATATCATTAATTATTAATTTATTGGACACAATATTTAACAGGAATTATCTGTAATACGTATCGGTTATCATTATCATATTGGTTATCATTATCATATTGGTTATCATTATCATATTGGTTATCATTATCATATTGGTTATCATTATCATATTGGTTATCATTATCATATTGGTTATCATTATCATATCGGTTATTATTATCATATTGGTTATCATTATCATATTGGTTATCATTATCATATTGGTTTTCATTATCATATTGGTTATCATTATCATATTGGTTATCATTATCATTTTGGTTATCATTAGCATATTGGTTATCATTATCATATTGGTTATCATTATCATATTGGTTATCATTATCATATTGGTTATCATTATCATATTGGTTATCATTATCATTTTGGTTATCATTATCATATTGGTTATCATTATCATATTGGTTATCATTATCATATTGGTTATCATTATCATATTGGTTATCATTAATATATCTCAATGATCTAATTTTCATTTCATTTTATTAACTCGGTAACTAAGATATACATTTAATGTAAATATATTACTAAATATTTTTCGCCGCTTTTCTGGGAAAGACCCCAGTTAATTAGTTTTCTATTATTTGTTTCTCATTTGTTTACGAATGTTAAGTTATTTCATTTGTTTCAATTGCACCATCACATTGTTCCGTGGCTGTCTGGTTACTGATTTCAGTCTCGGTGTTCTTCTCAGTAAATTAGCCAGTAACTGTTACCTCCACATCAGCTGTCCCTCTGCAATGAGTCACAAGATGAAGATATTGGATGGAAAAACTTACATCACAAGTGAGTTCTATGAATGTGTCTATGCACTAAAACAATATTGAGGCTGAATTGGAAGTTAATGTGGAGAATAATTTAAACTATAAATGATTACTCGATATAACCATACCTAACAAAATTACTGTAAGATGAATAATGCTATGTACACAGTACGCATTTAATTAGTACAATTTTGTTACAGTTGATATTATTATCTGTTCTTTCACACTTTGATTTTATAGTTTTCTCCAGACTGAATTAAATATTAGGCATTACAATATAATCATATTTTAATGATTTTAGTCAAATTAATTATATCCACGTTACTAATTTACAGCTGTTACATATTCGATAGGTGGGTCAAAATTCATATTTTACCATCTAAAGGAATTCCGTTCTGAAATAATTCCATCATAATGGAAATTTTAATGGAAATTTCCCATTATAATGGGAATTTCCCATTATAATTGAAATTTTCCATTATAATTGATATTATACATTATAATTGATATTTTCCATTATAATTGATATTTTTCATTATAATTGATATTTTCCATTATAATTGATATTTTTCATTATAATTGATATTTTCCATTATAATTGATATTTTTCATTATGTTTTAACATACATGATGAGTGTAATATGATTATTGATTTCAAATAACATTTTACACGAACAATTATAAATCTACAAGTATTAGACGTATTCATGGCGCATTATTAAATTGTTACATAAGACGTTAATCTAAAGATATTTTAATCTTCCCAGGTAGCAAACATTATTCTTGGGATATTAAGGGAATAACCCTGGGAAGAAAGAAATATTCCTGGGATAATCCCTTAATATCCCAGGAATAATTCCTTGCTGCCTGGGTTATTCAGAATTTTAAACTTATTAAGAATTTTAATCTTATTAATAAAATTTTTAATCTAATTAATAATTTTAATCTTAATAATAAGAATTTTAATCTTCTTAATAAGAATTTTAATCTTTTTAATAAGAATTTTAATCTTTTTAATGAGAATTTTAATCTTTTTGATGAGAATTTTAATCTTTTTAATAAGAATTTGAATCTTTTCAATAAGAATTTAAATCTTTTTAATAAGAATTTTAATCTTTTTAATGAGAATTTTAATCATTTTAATGAGAATTTTAATCTTTTTAATGAGAATTTTAATCTTTTTAATGAGAATTTTAATCTTTTTAATGAGAATTTTAATCTTATAAATGAGAATTTTAATCTTTTTAATAAGAATTTGAATCTTTTCAATAAGAATTTAAATCTTTTTAATAAGAATTTTAATCTTTTTAATGAGAATTTTAATCTTTTTAATGAGAATTTTAATCTTTTTAATGAGAATTTTAATCTTTTTAATGAGAATTTTAATCTTTTTAATGAGAATTTTAATCTTATAAATGAGAATTTTAATCTTTTTAATGAGAATTTTAATCTTATTAATAATTCATGTTATTATATTTATGTGACTTTATTTTGTACAATTTACTACGTGTAGGCAGAAAAATAACTAATGGTGTACTGAGTATTTGACAAGAACTGCTACAAAATAACTAATGGTGTACTGAGTATTTGACAAGAACTGCTACAAAATAACTAATGGTGTACTGAGTATTTGACAAGAACTGCTACAAAATAACTAATGGTGTACTGAGTATTTGACAAGAACTGCTACAAAATAACTAATAGTGTACTGAGTATTTGACAAGAACTGCTACAAAATAACTAATGGTGTACTGAGTATTTGACAAGAACTGCTACAAAATAACTAATGGTGTACTGAGTATTTGACAAGAACTGCTAAAAAATAACTAATGGTGTACTGAGTATTTGACAAGAACTGCTACAAAATAACTAATGGTGTACTGAGTATTTGACAAGAACTGCTACAAAATAACTAATGGTGTACTGAGTATTTGACAAGAATTGCTACAAAATAACTAATGGTGTACTGAGTATTTGACAAGAACTGCTACAAAATAACTAATGGTGTACTGAGTATTTGACAAGAACTGCTACAAAATAACTAATGGTGTACTGAGTATTTGACAAGAACTGCTACAAAATAACTAATGGTGTACTGAATATTTGACAAGAACTGCTACAAAATAACTAATGGTGTACTGAGTATTTGACAAGAACTGCTACAAAGTAACTAATGGTGTAGTGAGTATTTGACAAGAACTGCTACAAAATAACTAATGGTGTACTGAGTATTTGACAAGAACTGCTACAAAATAACTAATGGTGTACTGAGTATTTGACAAGAACTGCTACAAAATAACTAATGGTGTACTGAGAATTTGACAAGAACTGCTACAAAATAACTAATGGTGTACTGAGTATTTGACAAGAACTGCTACAAAATAACTAATGGTGTACTGAGTATTTGACAAGAACTGCTACAAAATAACTAATGGTGTACTGAGTATTTGACAAGAACTGCTACAAAATAACTAATGGTGTAGTGAGTATTTGACAAGAACTGCTACAAAATAACTAATGGTGTACTGAGTATTTGACAAGAACTGCTACAAAATAACTAATGGTGTACTGAGTATTTGACAAGAACTGCTACAAAATAACTAATGGTGTACTGAGTATTTGACAAGAACTGCTACAAAATAACTAATGGTGTACTGAGTATTTGACAAGAACTGCTACAAAATAACTAATGTTGTACTGAGTATTTGACAAGAACTGCTACAAAATAACTAATGGTGTACTGAGTATTTGACAAGAACTGCTACAAAATAACTAATGGTGTACTGAGTATTTGACAAGAACTGCTACAAAATAACTAATGGTGTACTGAGTATTTAACAAGAACTGCTACAAAATAACTAATGGTGTACTGAGTATTTGACAAGAACTGCTACAAAATAACTAATGGTGTACTGAGTATTTGACAAGAACTGCTACAAAATAACTAATGGTGTACTGAGTATTTGAAAAGAACTGCTACAAAATAACTAATGGTGTACTGAGTATTTGACAAGAACTGCTACAAAATAACTAATGGTGTACTGAGTATTTGACAAGAACTGCTACAAAATAACTAATGGTGTACTGAGTATTTGACAAGAACTGCTACAAATAATCCTTAAGTGACTTGAAATGAGTTGGTAAAAGAACTTAGCAGTTAGAACTGATGTTACACTGGGGAAAAACATCGAGTCAAAGGGACTATCTAAACGAGTCAATTTGACCGTTATTTCTTACACTGGTCTTATAAGTCAATTAGACCCACACAGGTCAAACTAATAATTTGAATTGTATTTTGATTTTAATGATATAAACATAACTTATTGTATCAATTACTTTCAATTATACATATGTTCTCCATATAAATATAATATTCCATTAAAAATATATTTGTACTTTGAAGAAGATAACATAAACATCAGGATTAAAATAAAGAACATTTTAACGTCGCTTAGTTATAACTCTAGTTTTTAAATTTATTTTAACTTGTTCAGGGATTATTAATTAGGAAAAATTAGGAAATAGAAAATTTTCCATACAAAATATAATTTCCTATCTGTTTTATTCATGAAATAAATAGTTTTATAATTCCATATCAATTACGAGATGACGTAAATATATAATAATCCTCTATTTTATCCTTTCCACAGCCTTCACCTTCAAGTTCTGCGCTAATTTCACTCCTGGTGAGAAGAATCCATTGTCCCGGGAGAGAAATGGTTCACCTCCAAATCTCCATATCACAGACATCCCACCAGACGCCTCTCAAGAGAATGTCTTCACAATGATATGCAACTTGGCGCCAACAGACTCTGCAGAGAACTCCAGAACGTGAGTGATAGAAACTATAATGAACCATAGTATTTCATCTATTGACATATCAACATGACAAATCAATGGGAAAACCAATATGAAGCCTTACTAAGAAAAGATAATTATTGGTAAATTCATTTAATGATTTTAAATAATTAATATTTGTATATATCAGAAGCATATATGGATATATTTCTAAAGCAATATAAATGTTGTAATTTTTATAATTCCATGAATATGTGTTGAAATGTGAAGTGGAATCTCTGCGAAATTTCCACTCTAAAGGGAAACAATTGTGAAATAATACAAATATCGACAGTAGAAAAATTATCATAACTCAATATGAAAAATCATAACTCGATATGATATATCATAACTGTATATGATATATAATAACTCGATATGATATATAATAACTCGATATGATATATAATAACTCGATATGATATATAATAACTAATCATGATATACCATAACTTGATATGATATATCATAACTCGATATGATATATAATAACTAGATATGATATATCATAATTAGATATGATATATCATAACTCAATATGATATATCATAACTCGATATGATATATAATAACTCGATATGATATATAATAACTCGATATGATATATCATAACTCCATATGATATATCATAACTCGATATGATATATCATAACTCGAAATGATATATAATAGCTCGATATGATATATCATATCTGGTTATGATATATCATAACTCGATATGATATATCATAACTCGATATGATATATCATAACTCGAAATGATATATCATAACTCGATATGATATATCATAACTCGATATGAC
>CANNZV010003589.1:0-59052 GCA_947561585.1 Caprella mutica
GTTACGATTCAAAAATTTGGAATAACGGTTGGCGTCATTATGCAAAAAATGTCGATTATCATATCGGTTAGTTTTGCACTGATTTTTTATAATGAATCTAGTTCTGCTTTGAAAATAATTGGAATATTGCTTGCTATCGCAGCAATTTTCTTGACCAATTGGAAAGATAAAAATGAAAGCACCGAATCTAAGCCATTAAGTCTTTGGCTCTATCCTGTTTTGGTCTTGTTGATGGCAGGAGTTGGTGAAATAATCATTCAATATGTGGAAACCCGACTGACTTCTGGAAACGGCAATCTCCAATTTGTGGGTTTTCTTTTTGGAACGGCGGGAGGCATTGGTTCTATTGTTTTGTTAGTCCGGCTCTTGCTCGGAAAAACGCAGTTTTCTAGCAAAAACCTCCTAGCAGGTATTGTATTGGGTATTCCCAATTTTGGCTCTATTTATTTCTTGATGAAAGCACTCGGTATCGGTTGGGAAGGCTCGGTTGTTTTCCCCATCAACAATGTTGGCATTATTATTTTATCAGCTCTTATAGCGGTTCTTTTTTTCAAGGAACAATTGAATAAATGGAATATCTTGGGCGTTATCTTAGCAGCTTTGTCTATTGGATTAATTGCTCTTTAGGACAAGTATGACGTTGACTCTTTTTTGAATTTTGAATTTTTGAATTTTTGAATTTTTGAATTTTTGATTTTTGAATGATAGGAACGAGAAACGTTAGGCTATTCAAAATTCAAAATTGAGCCATTCAAAATTGAGCCATTCAAAATTCAACAAAAACATTATACAGTGGAAAAAAAAGATAGTTATCATACCATAAGTGGCGAAAGTGTGGGAGAATTTCGAGATCGAGGCAGTAAGTTTTTGGCTTATGCTGCACCCTGTGTACAATGAAGCGGAGTGGCAAGCACATATCGAAAAAATCAGAAAATTGCACCCCAAATCTCGGCATTGCTGCTATGCTTATCGACTCGGTTTGGATAAAAATAATTTTCGAGCCAATGACGATGGCGAACCCTCTGGAACGGCGGGCAGACCAATGTTGGGACAAATAGATAGTTTTGGTTTGACCAATGTTATTGTTGCTGTTATTCGCTATTTTGGCGGGACTTTATTAGGAACATCGGGCTTGATTAATGCTTATAAATTGAGTGCTGCCGATGCTTTTCAGAAAGCCGAAATCATTGAACGTATTGTTGTAGATGTCTATCAATTGACCTTCGACTATGCGATTATGAGCGAGGTCATGAATGCCGTAAAAAAGAACCAAGTCGAAATCGTGAAACAAGATTTCGGCAATATTGGGATACTTCAAGTTGCCATTCGACAAAGCGAAGTCCTAGAGAAATTGAGACACTTACGGGCAAATATTGCGAAGGTGCGTATAGAAGAAATCGACGCTATCGAAGAAATAGAAGGTTTGAAACTCGATTTTGTAGAAACTCGATAGGAAACTTCAAATCTCAACCTCAAAATACAAACTCAAATTCAAATTCAAACTGCCAGACGCAAGCTGCCTCAATAGACAATTACATTTGAGTTTGAATTTGCATTTGAAGTTTATGTTTCTTAGACACTTACACTTGAACGTACAGGCACAATCCAACCATAATCATCCGCTACTTCGCCACTTCGCAATCCATTGATTTCTTTTTTGAGCATTGCCGCAACTTTATGGCTTTCGATTGGAGCTAACTTCATTACCAAATCTCCATATTTGAGGTGCGAAACATTGGCAACTACGGCTGCTGTTCCAGAACCAAATATTTCTTTCAATTCGCCCGCTTTAAAAGCGATTACGATTTCGTCAATTGTTATTGCTCTTTCTTCAACTGTATAGCCTTTGGCCTTTAGGATTTGTAAAAAGCTGTCTCTTGTAATTCCTTTTAGAATAGCGCCATCCGTTGCTGGTGTGATTATCTTGTCGCCTACGACAAAGAAAATATTCATTGTTCCAACCTCTTGTATGTATTTGAATTCTTTGCTATCCATCCACATCACTTGGTCGTAACCCTGATCCATTGCTCGCTTGGCAGGATACAAAGAAGCCGCATAATTTCCTGCCGTTTTTGCTTCTCCTACTCCACCCACAGCCGCACGCACATAAGTATCTTCTACCAACAATTTGACTGGTTTTGGATAATAAGGCCCAACAGGTCCCGTCATAATCATAAATTTATACGTATCCGAAACTTTTACTCCAAGCATGGCATCGGTTGCAAACATCAAAGGACGAACGTACAAGGCAGAACCAACTGCTGGCGGAATCCAATCTTTGTCCAAATCTACGAGTTCGTGCAAAGCTTGCAGAAACAATTCAAGCGGAAATTCGGGCATACACATTCTACGTGCAGAAGCATTGATTCGGTGCGAATGCATTTCTGGACGGATAAAACAAGGCGTGCCATCTAATTTTTTTGTAGCTTTCATGCCTTCAAATATGGATTGTCCATAATGAAGTGCTAAATTTACAGGACTTAAGGTAATATCGCCAAAAGGAACGATTTCGAGATTGGTCCATTTGCCGTCGATATAGTCTGCAACAAACATGTGGTCAGAAAAGGTGCGACCAAATGGGATATTATCAAAATCAATTTGAGGTAAACGAGAATTTGTAGTTTTTGTAGTAGTTATATTATATTTCATAATTGAAAATTTAGATTGGTTTGTTTCCTATTGATTCCTATTTCAAATACAATTCCATGAATTGTATTCGTCCAAATTTACGATTTTTTTTGCATAAATTCTTAAATTAATCATTAAACATAGCTCGAAAAAAATTATAATTTAAAAATAATCCATAAAACAAAATATAGTTTTGAATAATCATTTTATAGATTTCACAATATTTCCCGTGTCTGAGCCTTCTGAAGTGCTAAAAAAGCTAGAAGGAAATAATAAAAAGGAACTTTTTATTATTTTGAATACCGAAAATAATGCCCTTTTGGAACTAGAATTACTAGAAAAGATTCTAGCTGCCATACAGTATGATATAAAAGAAGATACGCTTCTTTATAAAACGACAAATAAAGAATATCTCAAGTTTTTTGAATTACAAAAAACAAGTAAAATAAAGAACGTCTTGTCCTTTGGAATCGCTCCCAAAAATTTAGGTTTATTACATAAAGTGGATTTGTATCAGTTTTCACAAATCCAAGACGTTTCTTTTCTATTCGCTCATTCGCTCGACAAAATCGCCCAAGATAAGAATCTAAAAGGAGCTTTATGGACCGCTTTGAAAGCTCATTTTGTAAAAGAATAAATCAGAAATAATGAAAATAGTTTTTGCCACAGGCAATCCCAATAAAGTAAGAGAAGTCAATCAACTATTGGATGATTCTATCGAAATTATAAACCTAAAAGATATTGGCTGCACCGAAGATATTCCAGAAACACAAGCAACTATTGAAGGTAATGCGATTCAGAAAGCGCAATATGTGATAGACAATTATAAGGTCGATTGCTTTTCGGAAGATACGGGCTTGGAAGTCGCTGCGCTCGATAATGCGCCAGGAGTTTATTCTGCTCGCTATGCCGGACCTCAAAAAGATGCCAACGACAATATGGATTTGTTGCTTCAAAACTTGGAAGGCAAAAGCAATCGGAAAGCACAATTCAAAACCGTAATTGCTTTACATTTGAATGGTCAATTGCACACTTTTGAAGGCATTGCCAAAGGAGAAATCATTGCCCAAAGACAAGGCGAAGATGGTTTTGGTTATGATCCCATTTTTTTGCCCGAAGGCTCTAGCAAAACCTTTGCACAATTGGATAAGAATAGTAAAAACGAAATCAGTCATCGAGGAAAAGCAGTAAGGAAATTGATTGCGTTTTTGAAGCAGAAAATAAATTAAAACTCAAGCTCAAATTCAAATTTCAAACTCAATAGTCTTACTTTTAATGCTGTCGGATTGCGATTTCAGTCCGCCCTCCGACTCAATTCTGAAATTGACCCGCCACTATTAATTTTAATAAATACTCAAGGAATAAATGCAAATAAAAATGCAAATTAAAATTACAAGCTACTCCTTTTCAGGGCTGTTTGAAATTTTAATTTGCATTTGAATTTGAAGTTTTTTACTTACGGTCTAGAGACTTTCGATTTTTTGATTTTCTTTTTCCCCTTTGTTTTCATCGCCATTTTTACAGCATTGTGTACATTGGCAACTCCACCGGACACACTCAAACTAGAAAAAGGAACAGAATCTCCTGAACCAGGCTGAGTCACTTTGAAGTTTTGCTTCGCAGAAGAACCCATAATAATTGCTTTGACTTGAACAGCCGTCAAACTTGGGAAATACGAACGCAAAACTGCTGCCACTCCTGCCACAACAGGCGAAGCCATACTTGTGCCTTGTGCATTGCCATATTCACTACCTGGAATAGTAGAATAAATAGCTGTACCTGGAGCAAAAACATCTACATGTTTTTTTCCATAGTTAGAGAAACTTGCAGAAGAACTTTCGCCGCCTTTCCAATTAGAAGCACCCACTTCTATCCAATTTGGGAAATATTTATTTTTCTTTTCCATTTTATCTGTTGGAAAATTCATTTCTATATCGGTATTCAAAGCAGAGTTTCCAGCTGCATGCACCAACAAAACATCGTTCTTTTTGGCGTGTTTTACAGCCGCATCCACGATTTTTTTGTTCCAAGAATATCCTTTTCCAAAACTCATGTTGATAATAGAAGCACCATTGTCAACCGCATAACGAATGGCATTGGCAACATCTTTATCTCGCTCATCGCCATTAGGTACTGCACGAATAGTCATAATGCGCACATTGTCTGCCACACCATTCATACCAATATCATTGTGACGTTTGGCGGCAATAATTCCTGCGACGTGTGTTCCGTGAAAAGCATCTGGACCATCGTAATCGTTGTTTCCATATACTTTTTCCGTTTGGTTGGCATAATTGTCGCCAACGATAAGACGCGTATTGAAATCAGGATTATAAGCATAATCTACTTGATTTTTGTAGTGTTTCTTGCCTTCTCCAATTTGAGCATCCAATTCTTTACGCAAGTCATCAATACTTTCAACGGTTTCTCCATCCGCAAACATTCTACCCAAGATTTGCTTTCCAATCATCACCCCTTGTTCTGCACTTTCGAGTGCTTCTACATTAGCTTGAGTTGGTTTTTTGCCATCCAAAGCTTTTTCTAAAGCATCCATTGCACCAGTCAACAGTTCCATTGTTGCGTCCATTTGAGCCAAATTAGCCGAAGCTTCTTCCTGCTTTTTTTCTACTTCTTCTTTGCATTTCAAATAAAGGTCGTAGGTTTTCTTTTCTTTTTTAGACAACTTATTTCTGTTTTCATTTTCATATTTTGCTTTGTACTTTCCGTACAAACGAGTGACTTCATAAGTATCTGCATCGACATTTTTGCCATCTTTTCCACCAATAAAATTCCAACCATGAATATCATCGATATAGCCATTGCCATCGTCATCTATTCCATTGCCAGCAATTTCTCCAGGATTAACCCACATCACATCTTTCAAATCTTCGTGTTCTGAATCTACACCAGAATCAATTACAGCGACAATTACTGTTTGCGATTTCTTCCCTTTCAACAGCGTTTTGTAGGTTTTCTCTGCGCTTACACCTTGGACACCATCAACATCTTTGTCCAAATTGAACCAATTTTCAGGTGCTTTGTTTTGGGCTTGAGCCAAAACACTTGTCCCTAAAAAGAGACTCAATACAATCAATAATTTATTCATTCTAAATTTTATTTAAATACTAACAATAAATAGATTTCGTTTTATATAAAACTAAAAACTCGACAAAAATAGCGTTTTAAAATGATTTGAGTGAAATATTTTTCGACAGAAGTCACTAAAAATCCTATTAACTAAGCGACAAGTCCGTTAAAATATTACTTTAAGCAAACAAAATACCCTAAATTTGCACTCTATTTTACATTTTCCACATTTGTTAACTCGCAATATTAAACATGAAAAAATACTTTTTAATCTTTTTATTCCTATCCCCTTTATTTCTACATGCTCAACTCGAAATTGGTGTTTTGGCGGGTGTTTCTGCTTATCATGGTGAAATGGCTCCCGAAACGTCCAAAGCTAGTTTTAGTCAAACACATGCTTCCTTCGGTGCATTTGTTCGTCATGGTTTTGGCAATTATTTTACAGCTAGAGCGCATTTTATGTATGGCAAAATATCAGGAGATGATTCCAATGCTAATTCTAACAGAGTCAATCGAAATTTAAGTTTTCGTTCAAGAATATACGAAGGAGCATTGATTGGAGAGTTCAATATTCTGGGTTATCGAGCTTATAATTATGAACGTATTTTTTCTCCTTATCTTTTTGCAGGAGTCAGTTTTTTCAACTTCAAACCAGAGACTTTTTATGATAACGAATGGGTCGGATTGCAGCCTTTAGGTACAGAAGGTCAAGGAATGGTAGGCTTTGAAGACAATTATAAATTGTGGGAAATTGCTATTCCTATGGGAATCGGTGTCAAATATGCTATTAATGATCTTTGGAATATTGGTCTCGAATTTGGCTTGCGCAAAACGTTTACCGATTACTTAGATGATGTGAGTACGGTTTATGTCAATTACGACGAATTGCTAGCAGGAAATGGTGAACTTGCTGCTGCTTTGGGCAATCGTACCGCCGAATTGACAGGAGGCGAACCTGTTCGTGTCGAAACAGGAACGAATCGAGGTAATACAGAAGCAGACGATTGGTTTTTTATACTTGGTTTTACGGTCTCTTATAATATATCCGACAATGGTTTGGTTGGCGCACGTCGTAAAGGTCGTCGTAAAAAAGGTTGTAATTTTTAACTGCTCAGTAGTGTATGCTTTAGCTTGCACAGTTTAGACCCATGTTCTTTTCAGCATCCTTATTGAAATGCCCATACGAGACAAAGCTTCCAAGCTTTGAGTAGCTACGAAAGCTTGGAAGCTTTGTCTCGTAATATCTTTAAGCCTAGAGGCTTAAAACGACCTTTAATAGTTGTTTTTTATTTTAAGTCTTCACAAGTAAGTTCTTCCTCAAAAGTCTCTTCCGCTCCTCTTTTACAAGTAAGAATACTTAGCCTAAATTGATTTTTTTCTGTTGTACAGTCGCATATTTTTTCTCCTATTTTTCTGAAAGCCCATTCGGCATTATAAGGTGGAGTTTTGAATTCTTGCATTGTCCAATCTTGCAAGACAATGATATTACGAGGATCATTTGGAAGTTGGAAAGCAATATCATCTAGTTTTTTGGGAATACAATTCTCTTCAAATTTCTCGAAGGAAATCATCGCTTCGGGACTCGTTCCAGAATACATTTTGAAAGACAAAGGGTCATCCCATTTGTTCCAAAAATTGAGGCTAGGCAGGAGGCAAAAAAATAAGATAATATAGCCCATCATTGGGAAATCATACAACTGTTTTCCGAGTTTTGTAAGGATGGCATTTTTTGTGTTTTTTAGAAACAAAAAATATAAAAGAGCCATCATCGCTATGTTCCAAGGAATGACGATGAGATTCCAATTTTGTCCCAAAGGGCTCAATACCAATAAAATAATCAAGTGAAAAAAGAGGGCACTTATTGCTGCTATTTTTCTTGTTTTGGAAAAGTATAATCCGATGCCAAGCAGCACTTCAAAAAGTGCTGCTGCCACGCCAAAAAAAGGCTTTGAAACAAAGAAATTTTCAGCTAAAATTGGACTCCAAAAATCGGGAAAAACTCGATGGATAAAGTGCACATTCAACTTGTGTAAACCCGCCCAAATATAGATTCCTATTATCAAGATTTGGAGCGTTTGGAGCAAGTATTTTTCTTTATTTTTTTGTTGAAAAACAAAAATAAAGAGCATCCACCAATATTGATACAGCCATGTTTGCAGTCGATTGACATCTTGTAAAACCAAGCAAATAGCCAACCCGCAAAACAGGATTAATCCTTTCTTTTTTTGCGGAAAGCACAATAAAAAAAGGAGCGAAACAAACATTCCAATTGCCAAGCATTTATCCACTAAGTCATTGATTTGCAAGGCATCAAACACAGGTATTTTAGGAAAAGTACGTTCAAAACCCCACCACAAATTGTAGGAAATCGACAGTTGCACAAGGAGCGATAAGGCAATAATTCGAATACAAATATGGAAGGTTTTTTGCATTTTGAGGCATTAGTGTCGAATGACTAGAATCGACATATTATCGACGGTTTCGTCTTCTTGGGCTAGCCAAGCTTGTAGGAAATTTCCTCTGCGGACCGCTTTTTTTCTAGTATTAAAAACCATATCCAAAAAGACAATATAACCTTCTTCTTCGCCTTGAAAACAGCCATGCCAAATCACATTGCAACGAATGCCTTTTTGCATCAGGCGAACGACGTTTTGTTTGGCTTCCTCAAATTCATCAAAGGATTTCCATTTGATGATGTGCTTGTTTTCTTCAAAATTGTACAAACGCGTGCAATCGTAGTAGGTAAACAATCGAGAATCGCTCGCCATAAAGATTTCAATATTGTTCAATTCGGGGTCGATACCTCGCAGTTCGTCATCGGGAATCAAATCCATGTAATTGGACGGTTTATCTTCGAAAGGACGTAAATTCCCCTTGCCTGCAATGTAAAACATACCTTCTTTGGAGCCGTCAACATTGGCAGTTTCGTTTGCCCATTGATTTTGATCCAAGTAATTAAATTCAGACTGAGAAAGTTGCTTCCAAAACATATAGCCCAACAATCCCAAACCCAAACACATCAATAAAATACGGGTCAAAGATGCCGACTGAAAACGCAGCATGGAACGAGTCTTGTAAGAAGGCGAAAACCGAGTCCGCAGCTTGCCCCAAAAAGATTTTACGGAGTCGTAACCTCGATTTGTAAGAGTATCTTTTCTATCGACAAAAGCCAGTTGTTTTCTTTTTTTGGACATGACTTCTTGTCGAGCAGGAGCAATAATCAATTGTGGCGTTTCTTTATAATCTACAATGACCAATCCAAAGCCATTTTGAACACATTGTCGTTTCAATTCTTCAAATTCTTCGACATCGGGATTGGGAAAAATATTGTCGCCAATGGCAATCCATTGATCATTGGCAAAATACTGTTTGAATTGCTCAATCGCATAAATATAGCGGTAGCGTAGATTGTTTCGAAAGATTAAAAAATAGAGAAACCCAAAGAATCCAATTCCCGAAATCACGAAGCCGATATTGGGAAGAAGTCCTTGTGTTTTGATAGAAATATGCGTAAAAAAATAGAGAATGGTATAGATTATAGTGATGAGCATCAAACCAAAAGAAGCACAATCCCAGAGTAGAATTTTGTTTCTTCTCGTAAACAATACTTCATGACCTGTATCCAAAGAAGTTGCTTCAAATGTGGCCGTGTAGGGCGTTTTATCATCCAAAAAAAAGGACAAATAACCATCTGCAATGATTCCTCCTGCTCCTCGCTGGTCGAGTTTGAGTTCTTTTTTGCCATCAGCTCCTATGCGATATTTGTAGTGGTGCTTCAAATAGCGCAGCATGATTAGCTTGATTTTGTATTCTGATAGTCTGTTTTCCAAAGTATGTGTTGTGTCTTTTAAACTTCTTCCAATTTTTGCCAAAGCTCGATGACTTCTATTGCTTCTTTTACATCGTGGGCTCGCAGTATTTTTGCGCCTTGTTGCAGCGCAACAAGGTGTAAAGCACTTGTTCCATTCAAAGCCTCTTTTGCACTAATTTTCAGCATTTTATAAATCATAGATTTACGTGATATTCCAGCTAAAACGGGAAGATCTAACATCTGAAAAGCGTGCATATTTTTCAGTAAATGATAATTTTGCTCAATGGTTTTTCCGAAACCAAAACCTGGATCTATGATTATATCTTTGAGTCCTAAGGCTCGTAATTTACCAATTTCGAGAATAAAAAAGTCCAAAACTTCGGTCAAAACCGATTCATATTTTGGCGCAGCTTGCATCGTTTTGGGCTTGCCTTGCATGTGCATGAGGATGTAAGGCACATTGAGTTGGGCAAGGGTCGGATAAAAATTCTCATCCAATTTCCCTGCAGAAATATCATTGATGATTCCCGCCCCCTCTCCTACGCAAGCCTCAGCTATCGCACTATGAACGGTGTCAATAGACAAAATCGTTTCGGGAAATTCTTTTTTCAATAATTTGACAACAGGCAAGACTCGGTCGAGTTCGGTTTTGATGTCTATGATTTCGGCACCAGGACGAGAAGACATGCCGCCGATGTCGATAATAGACGCTCCTGCTTCGAGCATTTTTTGGGCTTGCGCCAAAATGCTTTCCGTTCCTTTGTAGCGACCACCATCATAAAAAGAATCGGGCGTTACGTTCAAAATTCCCATTACTTTGGGCGTATCCAACAGTAATAGTTTCCCTGCACAGTTTAATGTCATTTGAGGATGTAGCATAGACTCAAATTTAAGTAAATTTCCTATTATATTTGTTCTTCATTTGAATAAAAGAAAAGTGACTCGGTTTTTGTGCTATACGTCAAGATAGAAGACAACTTTACATTCATCTATTTACGCTTTATAAAAATAATTATGTCCGAACATCCTACTAAACGTCATAAACCCAAAACGGGAATTGGTACCTTGATGATTTACATCCTTGTGTTGTGTGCTGCTGGTTTTGTCATTTTTAACTACGTTAAAAACAAAAAACCTGGGACAGTTGGAAACTATACTTATGTTCCCAAAGAGATGCAAATCAAATATGTTCCCAAAGATTTTGAGTATACCATAAATGATGAGAATACGATCATCACGCTGACCAATCCCAAACGTTATAGACGACAATTCAACGAATTGGTCTATGATTTCAATATGTCGATGCTCAATCATGTAGCCAAACGGATGGATTTGCCCGATAGTTTGATGAATCAGGTGGAAAGTAATTACCAACAACACCACGATTATTTGAAGGATTTATACTATAAAGATTATCTAGCGATAAAAGATACTTCTGCCAATATGGTCGAAGATTGGTATGAATCGGGTTCGACCAAAGCCGTTGACGCACTCAATGAAGTGGCGAGTAAATACACTTGTTTTTTGGTCAATCACGTAATTTCTACCATGGTCAAAAGCAATGGAGGAGTCATTTATGGGACAGGGCGAAAAGTGGATGATCCTTGTCTCATCGCCACCACAGAAGCTTTACGTCCAATGATGCAGCGGCTCGCCGAAAAAGCTGCCGTAGAGGATTTTAGTCGCTCCAAAGGCATGATGGAAGAAAAGGTAGAATCGGTCATTGCAGAGCTAGCAACGATGGAAGTCCGAGATAAAAAAGGCTTGAATAAGCAACTGCAAACCAAGGTTTTGGGTTATTCGGTGTCTTCGACGGAAGTCGAAGTTTCGGCGATTAGTATCTTGAAAGTCGGTTATAAATTGGATAAATATTTTGATTTGAATATCAGCCGAAAAAATAAGACGGTTACGGTAACTTTGCCCGAACCCGAGATTTTGTCGCATGAGGTTTATCCCAAAATCGACAAATTGGATGTGGGTTGGATGCGAGAAATTAGTAGCGAAGATTTGAATAAAAATTTTAATGTACTCCGAGGAGAATTTCGCCGAGATGCACTAGATAGTGATATTTTGGATAAGTCCAAAAAACAAGCAAATGAATTGATGCAACTTGTCCTTGGTCCTTTGGTCAGCAATGTGGGCAGCAACTACCAATTGAACGTTCGATATAAAGATACCGAGCCCAATATTCCTGATTCAAAATCAAGTAATATAGAGGAAGGAGCAATTCAGGCTTCGAACTAAAAAACGCAGGGTATAGCGAACGTCGCTATACCCTGCAATCTAAACAAACAAAACCAACTAAAAACCAATCATCGAAGTCTTTAAAAACTCCAACAATTACTATGCAAAACGGTCTGTTTTTATACTTTGCTGTTTCCTTAAGAAAAGTTTAACTTTTGTCTTTTTCCTCTATTTGGTAGCTATAAGCGTCAAACCATCTCTCCAAGCCTTTGGCAAAAACGGCCCACTTTTGGTAAATGTCCGATGCCAAAACGTTGATTGATGATTGAAATAATTTTGATGATAGACTTCTTCTACATTCAATTGGGCTAACCTACAATATTCACGTAATTCGTCCGCTGTATATTCTCTAAAATGTGCTGGATTTTTGGTGTTTTCCGAAATATGCATGTAAGGGTTTTTCCCTGCCAAAAGGAAAATTCGCTTATGAATGGCAACAGCATTGGGCGTTTGAACAATCAATGTTGCGCCCTTTTTCATATAACGCCGAAGCATTTGTAAAACCAATCGAGGAGCAGTAAACAAGTGTTCGATAACCTCTGCAAAAAGAATCACATCATGTTCGTCAAAGTTGGGTACTTTTTCTGGAAATTGAGCAATATTGATGTCCATCGTCAAGTGTTTTTCGCCGTCTCTTTGTTTGAAAAATTGATGCTCCCAACCCAAGGTATTGATGATAATATCTGGAAAATGATGCCGTATCAAAGCTGTTTGATAGGCAGGACCAATATCTAAAATTTTGATTTTAGTCTGGTCTTTTTCTTTAAAAAGATCTTGTAATAAATTGATGACAAAAGCATAGCGAATCGCATGAAATTGTACATAATCTTTTCCCGGTCCTTTTAATTTTCGTTCTTCAAAAAATTGAAGAACTTCTTTATCTGTTATTTTCTCCATAGAATAATTCCTTATTTATTAGACAAGACCATATATCCCCAAGGATTCAGTTTCATCGTCATATCTTTTTCCAACTCAAAAGTGCTATTTCCAAAAACATTATTATATGTTCCTGTAAAGCTATTTCCCTCCAATTTTATATCTTGTAATTTGTCTGACAAATTCAAGATGACAACCACTTTATACTGTCCTTTTTTGCGTATAAAAGCAAAAATATTTTTATCATTTCCTGTTTTTATTCGTTGCAAAGCTCCACCATAAGCTCCATTCCATAGCGCTTCATTTTCTTTTTTCAAGTTTAATAAAGTTCTATAAAAGTCTGCATATTTGTATTCATTAAAAGAAATAGGGTCTTTTTTAAAAAATGCCAGTCGCTTATCTAGCGGCTCTTCTTGTCCCCCGTAAATCAAAGGGATTCCATCAAAGGTAGCAGCAAGAACAGCAAACGTCTGATGACTATCTTCCATACGTTCTAAAACTGTACCAGACCAAGTATTTTGATCCTGATTGGAGGTAAAATGCACGTGAAAACCTTTATTATGTTCTGCTTTATCTTTTTTCAAATACGCATCTATGTCGGAAACATCTTTTTTACCTTTGGCAACTTCATTCATCAAATGATGGAAAGTCCAGCCATAATTTGAATGAAAATCACCTGAATTCAACCAATAAGGTTGCGGCATTTCAGCGAGTAAAAAACACGCCTTGGTATCCATCAATTTAGGACAAGCTTCGTCCCAAAAATTAGTCGGTACATCTTGTGGCCCCATCATTTTAAAGCCATCAACATTGGTCTCTTTTAACCAAAACTGCATGGCTTCTATCATCGCCATTCGCATTGCTTTTACATCGTAATTGAGATGGGCAGCATCTGTCCCAGTCCAAAATTTACCTATATTATGGTCAGTTGGATTTAGGATATTCCCTACTCTATCTTTGGTGTACCATTCGGGGTGGTCTGTGAGCCAAGGATGGTCCCAACCTGTTTGATTTGGCACCCAATCTATGAGTACATACATACCCATTTTATGGACTTCTTTTACAAATTCTGTCCATTCTTGCATCGTTCCATAATCGGGATTAATGGCTTTAAAATTGGCTACTGCATAAGGACTCCCCAAATATTTTTTTTGTTCTTTGGGGTCTTCGATATCCGCAAGCAATAGATCTTTTGTTGCTTGACGTTTTTCAATACTTATTGGATGAATGGGCATAAAGCACAAAATATCGACTCCCATGTCTTTTAGGCGAGGCAAGTGTTTTTTGAAGGCTGCCAAGTTTCCTTCTTCGGTGTATTGGCGCAAATTGACCTCGTAAATATTGGCACTTTTCACCCAAGAAGGCGCAGTCCTTTTGTCTTTAGAAGTAATAGGTTTAGCTTCTATTCCAATATCACTTGACTTACTTTTTTTTTCTTCGGTTTGACTTTGATCGCAAGCAGTAAATGATAATAAAAAGAAAATGGATAAGTATTTTATCAATTTAATGTTCGTTTGGATTGTTTCGGGTAAAAAAATCTGAAAAGCTTAAAGATAATAGAAATCTTTTGAATATGTTTTAATATAAAGAGAATGTAGGGCAAACGCACTAAAACAGCCCTCTTGTTTATCGTTTATTCGTTTAGGTAAAACTGTACAATCACAACAAGATATTCTTTGATTTATTTAAATCCCAGTCTTTTTTTTCAAAAGGGTACGCAATTACACCATCCTCTACAGAAGTTACAAACTTGCCTGATTTACTACGAAAGTTTAAAACTTCCGAGAGCGATTTTTTAAAAAATCGCTATTTTAAGATTTTATCTTGAAATATAGATTGGCTAAGTTTGTAACTTAAGGGATAGCAGTTAACGAAAATTTTGTCTTTTTAAATGCGTACCCTTTTGAATCTTTTTTATAAACATTTTGAATAAATAAACAACTGCGATGATATTTTGATGTGTTTGCCCTTGATAGAATTAGCTTAAGGCTTTCGCATTTTGATAAATAGACAGGAGTTTTTGGAAATGTTTATCCAAAGCATAATTTTCTTTGACATGCTCCATTCCTTGTGTCACCAAACGATTTCGCAAGCTATCATTTGTAAGCATTCGTTCCAATTGTTGGGTCAATTGAGCGGGTTCATTGGGTTCAAAAAGCAAACCTGTTTTTTCGGGCATACACCATTCGGGAATACCGCCTCGATTGCTTCCGATAACGGCTGTTCCAGAAGCTAAGGCCTCTATACCAACCAGACCAAATTGCTCCATGTCTAGGGTTGGAACAACACAAACATTGGTTTGGGCAAAATAATGCTTGATTTCTTCGTGCGGAATAATTCCGAGTACTTTTATAGCATCGAGTCCTTCGTCCTGAACACTGCTGCGTATCATTTCGAGCTGACTACCTTTTCCGATAATCAATAATTGTATATCTGGGATTTTAGTTTTCAATTCCAAAATGGCATTGAGCAAAATATATATCCCTTTATTGATCTCGACTCTTCCGACAAAAATGACGGTGTTTTTCATTTCCCTTTTGGAGTCAAAACTCCATTGAGATGTATCTATATAAAAAGGGAGATGTTCGACATTTTTAAAATCGGCTCGTTCGAGATAGGATTTTATTTTTTGAGTTGGTGCAATAAAAGTCCCTATTTTTTGACGGACAATGGCTCTTTTTTTATCATGCAAATGGGAATAAAAAAAACGCCGACTCCAAGGAACGCACTTGTTTTTGGAACAAACAACTTCGCATTTGCCCATATCGCAAGCTTTGGCATTTTCGAAGTAAGCTGTTGGATAATATTGGGATGGACACAATATTGTATAATCGTGAATGGTTTGAACGACTGGAATTTTTAATTCTTCTAGAGCTTGAAATAATTCGTAAGTATGATAGCGGTTGTGATGTAAATGTATGACATCGGGCTGAAGTTCTTCTAGGCTTTTTTTGAAGCGTTCGTATTTTTTTTTATCAAAAAAATACTTGGAGCGCATGCTATCAAACGAACCTTTGCTTGGTGGTAAGATGATGTGATTTTTGGCTCTCCCGTCTGCTTCTCCATTGGCTAACCAAAAAACATCGTGTCCTTGTTTTTCTAAATTGAATAATAAGTCTGTACAATAGGTTTCTGTTCCGCCGACTTTCTCGTAAGTATCATTGTACTGTATTATTCGCATTAATTTTTTCTAGAATTTTGAACCATAAAAAAAGCACCTGCCCGACGCAGGCGGGGAGTCTTTTCATATATATAATAAATTGCCTGTCTGCCTCAGGCAGGCACAAAATAAGTTGTTTTTTTAAGTTTCTTAACTTAAAAACCTTACGTTATGAAGCTTCCAAGATTCAAGTAGCTACTCAAAGCTTGGAAGCTTTGTCTCGTAAACCCTGTTCAGCTTGGAAGCTGAACAGAACAAAATTATTTAATAAAAGCCAATTTACTGTAATTGCAATTTGGTTTCTCCATATCTTAGTAAGAGACTTTGTAAAAAAAATCTAATTTCTATTTTTGCAAGACCAATCGTTTGGTGTATTGCTCTTTTCCTACGCTGATTTGAACAAAATACAAGCCCGAAGGATAGTCCGTCAAGTCTAAACTAGATTGGATTTTTTGGCTATTTGGATACTTATTTTCAATCAAGCGATTGCCCAATAAATTGTAAATAGATACCTCCATATTTGCCTGTTCTTTCAAGACAATATCTACTTGAAATTGACCTTTAGTAGGGTTTGGAAAAAGAGAAAATTGTTCCAAACTTTCAATTGCATTCGCAGCTGTAATTCCATCAACGTAAAACGATTCGACATAAATACAAGCATTTTCATCCGAAACAGTTACCGTATAAATACCTTGATAGAGATTGCTACAATGGTTTGTATTTTGCATCATTGGATCATTCCATTCATAGCTATAGTTTGCACTTCCACCAACAGGGAAGACTTCGATACTCCCCAAAGCATTGGCATTGGTGTCACTTTCAATGAGCACATTTTGAATAATAATCGGAGAAGGTTCTAGTAATGTAACATCGCTCAACACTTCTTCACAACCATTCATATCGGTGATGGTACATCTATAGAGTCCTCCATCTATTCCGATGAGGTCTTCGGTACTCGCTCCATTATTCCAATTATACATATAAGGAGGCGTTCCGCCAGAAATGCTTACATCTATCATTCCATCATTGCTATTGTGGCAAGAAGGCTCAGTCTGGCTAAGCAATTGAATATCAAAGGCTGTAGAATTGTCAGAAATAAGCTCTAAAGGAGGGCTTACAAAAAAGCAATCTTGTGCATCGACAATTGTAACAAAATAAATTCCCGCATTTAGATTTGTAAGTATTGGGCTATTTTCAAAATTACTCCATTGATAAATATAAGGCGGAATTCCGCCACTTGCATTTAGATTTATGACTCCTGTTTCCGTGCCATTGCACGTAACATCCGTAATATCAGGATTGATGTCTATATCGCTTGTCGCTTCTATTATTGTTATGAGTTGAGACACTTCAGTACAGCCATTTTCATCTGTTATGGTCAATTGATAATCGCCTCCAGACAAGTTAAAAATGCTGGCTTCGGAAGTCATTCCAATTCCCATATTCCAAGTATATTGATAATTGGGTACGCCGCCAGAAATTTGCATTCGTATAAAGCCATCTGCTGCACCAAAACAACTGACTCCTTTTTGCTCAACCATATTGATATTTAGTGCAGTTGCCGGTTCTGAAATTGTCATTACTTCAGGTATTAAAGGACAACCATTTTCATCTGTTATGGTCACTTCATAGTCTCCTGCTTGCAAATTATGGATACTTGCAGTTATTTCTGTATTGCTCCAATCATAATAATAAGGAGCATTTCCGCCCGAAACACTGAGTGAAATAGACCCTTGACTTGTCCCCTGGCAATCAATATCAACCATAGTACTTGTGAAATCTAAAGGTTCGGGTTCGTTGATTAAAACCATACTAGAAACTTCGGTACAACCTTGTCCGTCTGTTACGGTAAGGTCGTATTGTCCACCTTGTAAATTTATCAAAGAATCCATTGGTTCATTCAAATCTCTTTCGAAACCTGCACTCCAATTGAATTGATAAGGAGGAACACCTCCTGTGACTTCTGCCATCATCATACCATCGTTGGAACCAAAGCAACTCAGGTCCTGAGCTTCGACTATTTCGACAGCAAAACCGTTGAGCGGCGCTGTCAAACTAACTGGAAAAGGTAAGGTTTGTACACAAGAATTGGCATCTGTTACAGTAAGCCAATAATCATCATAAGAGACTTGTATCAAATTCTGACTCGTCGCTCCATTACTCCATAAAAAAGAGTAAGGAGCTTGTCCTCCAAAAACTTCCAAATAAATATTCCCATAACCATTATCACAACTCAAGGTATAAGGTTCTGCATCCAAAATCATCGCATCATAGACTTCTACCAATACAGCAGAGCGGTCAGAACGACAAGTCCTTGCTAAATTCAAATTTGGATTGGCTGTACCTATAGAACCCGAAGAACAAACAAAATCACTTGCTGCATTGGACTCTAGTGTCCCAATCATTGAAAGAGATTGACCACAAGAACTAGGAATAGAAATCCCCGCACCTAGCCAAGGCAAATCTGTTGCTGTATAGTTTTGACCGTTCCAATTTAGATTGAAATTTTGAATATCAGCATTTGTCCAATTCCAAAATATAGCATCTTCGATATTATTATTGGCATCGACCAAAATTGCCCATCCTTTCCAGATACTCAACCAAGTAAAGTTCTCGCCCCAATCGCTTTTGTTTCGACTTTGAACCTCATTGTCATTGAATGTCCCCAAATCCCAAGTGGTCATTTTCGGATTATTGATGTCTGAGTTATCATCACTGATGATAACTTTCCAGCCCGTATAATCTGTTGTTGGTCCAATATTTTGCAACTCTACCGCAGAATTGGAAAAACTAAACATTATCTCTGTCAATCGCAATCCTGGTCTAACAGAAATCACATCTTCTACATAAAAAGTATCTGTTGATAAGAGTGCTGTTGTTTGCAAGCTATTTCCTGCAAAAAGGAAATTGCCGCCCGTTGCAGCATCATACCATTCAAATTGTCCATTTGCAATATCATTGACAAATAATTGAACATTATCGCCTGCGCAAATGACTTCGTCACTCGTCATTATAGGCGAAGGAATGGAATTATCATCTAGCATTCCATTGCAATTTTCATCTATTTGGTTGCAATAGATTTCCACCATATTGGGGTGAATTTGGTTGTTACTATCGTTACAATCCAAATCATTGCTCACATAGTTACTAGGAGGAGTCAATGAACAAGAGAAATAAGGAATTCCTGCATCTCCAAAACCATCTTGATCCAAGTCAAAATAATGTGCATAAACCGGTGCACCAGCGTCGCTTGAACCATAAAAAGTAATCTCATCTATCGCAATATCACCTGTATCAAAAGCACCTGATTTTCCGACAAATCGGAATTGAAGCAATTCTTCATCATAAGCACTCAAATCAATATTGACTTTGCGCCAAAATCGTCCTTGATTACCAATTTCTGACCAAATTCTTGTCCAAGACAAGGATTGTTCTTGGCGAATTTCTACACTTAATTCTTCTACACTATTGCCAAACATATAATATTGGAAAGAAAAATGACAATCGCCATTATCTGCTTTTATCAAAATACAATTCGACTCCAAAATAGCCGTTTCGTTCTGACAATTCCCATTAGATGTTTCTAAATAAATATAATTTCCTGTACCACTTAGGTCTGTATCTGGCCCTGTATTTGGAGTTGGTGTTGCCCCCGAATTCACTCTCCATTTGCTGTTGCTGTCTGTTGAATTATTCCAAGTTCCGCTGATATCGCAAGGCATCGAACAAGTCGTATTGCAAAGGCTTTGATTATCAAAATTTTCTTGTTCACTTATCGGAAAAATAATACATTCTGTGGTAAAAAATACTGGGCAAGAATTGGGAGAATAATTGCTCATTCCGCAATCCTCTCTAAGCAAAAGCATATATTCTACCCCTTCTGCCAAACCTGTCAACATAAAAGGAGCGGTCGAATTTGAAAAAATCATTCCTGTTCCAATTGCATTTCCGACAGGTAAAACTTCGATTTCTGCCAAAGCTCCAGTTGTTCCTTCCGTCCAATTAACTAAAGCAGAGTTTGTAGTCAAACTGGACAATTGAACATTGCTTGGCTCAGTGCAAAAAGCTGTTTCAAAAATCAATTCAACAAATTCTAATTTCCCTACATTGGCCAATGCATCATCGCAGATGTGCAAGAACCAATCTCCATTCGGAACACTTCCATTCAAATTAGAAAAAGGGACTTCGGGTAGAAAATCGCCTGTAAAGGTCGTCAAATTTCCATCTGAAATATAAGGGTAATTGTTACAAGTATTGATACTATTCCTAAAGGAAGTATATGCCCCACAAGTGGCACCCGAAAAATCTCCGTAAGCAGGATTGACTTGCGCCCCGCCATGATCGGTCGAAAGATTGATGATATTGCCATTAGGTGCTTGCAATTGCAACCGTATGTCTTGTTCCCAATTGTGGTCGATTATCATTCGTACCTCTGACAATCTCGTATCTGTGCCAAGCGCTGTTCCTGGTTCTCCGCTTACCACAATTTTGAAGGTATTTCCTGTGCCGCAGTTGGCATCATCTATTGGAAAACCAATGCCACAAGACGAAGGATTGGTAATTATTGTATTGAAACAAATGGGCGTATTGGACCAATCACTCGTTGTCGTTCCACAATGGCCTCGAACTTGAAAACAGTATCGAGTACCTGAGTTGAGGCTATTTATTGTAATAGGATTTTGGTTGGTATTATTGATGGTTGGGCTACCAGAGAAAGGCATGCTTTCTTCCACTATTTCCAAATCCCAGTTGGTCTCAGCAGGTAAATTAGTAGAAGTCCAACTCAGGTCAACTGATGAAGGAGTAGCATTCGAATAGGTTAAAAAAATTGGTGCGTTAGAACAATTTAAAGCGAGAGTTTCCTTAAAATCATTTCTCGTTTTGATATGCTCTCCGCTATTTGGCTCTGTCTTATTACTTGCAAACAAGCAAATCGGAAAAAGTAACAAACACCATAACATTCGTCGCATAATTCATTTTTATCTCAAAAAATCGGTGCGAATAACGGATAATAAGAAGTCAAACTGAATCTACTTCTTTGGTAATCGTTATACTGGGCTTTTTTTCAGATACATCTAAAAAAGCAAAATCCTTTTGATTTTGACTTTTCTACTAAGGAATGATAAACAAATAAACTCAGGTTTTTGGCTGCTTCTTTTTGCGTCTGACTTTGTTAAAAATACTCGACAGAACTAGGCTATGCCTGTGTTTTTTGCCTCGTCAGCCACAAAAACAACCTACCCAAAAAATCTTAGTTTATTAATTCATCATTCCTAAGGTATAATTTGTTCTTTAGTAGTTTTCAATTGCTTAACAATTGAAATGTAGTTTCACAAAATTACGAATTTTACTAAGGACTAAAGAAAAAAGAAAGGAGCAAAAATAAGTTTTTCCAAATTTCAGGTGTTTTTGTCATTTCCCTAGACCATAATCTCAAACATTAAACGAATATCTGGTATAAAACGTTTCTTGAGTAGTTGAATAGAGGTTTACTCCACCAAGATTTGATAATAAGAAATGGAAGAACCACCCCAAACTCCAAGTCCTCCCTCGATATTGGAAGCGATTCGAGTATAAGAACTAAAAGGCCCTTGATTGGCTGCATTGAACTCCAATGTACTCCAAAAATCATAATGTGGTTTGTCCAAATTCACCCATTTGATCGTTGCCGTATCTCCTACCACAAATAGCCCAAATTCATTTTGATCGATGTCTTCTCCACGCTCTACCGCTTTTTGAATCACAATTTCAAAATCGATTCCATCGAAAAAAGCATCATCGAAAACAGAATTGAAACTCGCTATCACGGGCCCATCATTTGTCCCAGTGAGCCAACGATAATAATTTCGCTCATCGGGCAAATCTTTGATAAAACTACGCATCTGCCGAAGCGTATCATTGGGGACTCCTGGCGCATCCACAAAAAACAAGGTATCCAAAGGAATATGTGAAGGAATAGTTGTCGATGCCGTGAGTGTTTCTCCTTCGGCTCTAATATTGAGGTCATAAGTTTTACCGATTTCGCCCAACATACTAAAAGTTGGGTCGAGATAAACGCAAAAATTGACCGCCAAACTATCGGTATCTATACCAAATAATTCAGCCGCAATTTCTTGCTGGTCGGGTGCCAAATCATTGAGGCATAATTCGACCAATTCGACTTCATTTGTTCCATCCGAAATGGTAATTTCTGCATCGTGAATGAATAATTCATCAAATTCATTCAAATTGATTTCTGAAAAGAAAGGCGAACTCCATGTCAACAAAACATACGGAGGATTGGCATTTTCGCCTGCTTCTATATATCCTTCGACGACGATTTGTGGTGGAGCAGTAGATATTTCGGGTACAAATTCTTCCTCGCAAGAAGTAAAAATAACTAAAGCAAAAAGAAAGAGTATGCTATTTTTTAAGTTCATTTTTATATTTTTTGACGCTTACAAAAAGAGTAAACTGGACTAAATTTTCATTTATTGCCATCACTGAAAGTTGAAAATTTTCTCAATATTCTGTGTAAAAATTTAATCTTTACACAGCGGTCTTTTTTTACCTACTGCTTCCATTTAAAATTCCAAGTGATGGACGGAATTATAGGGAACAAGGAGACCTTATAAGCCGTTGCTTTGGCAGTTCCTACATTGAGGTCGGTTTCGAAATCGGTATAGGTAAAAAATGGATTTTTACGATTGTACACATTGTAGACAGAGAAGGTCCAATCGGAAGTAAATCGTTTTTCGGACTTTGGATTTGGAGTGAAAGTTGCCGACAAATCGAGTCTATGATAATCCTGAATTCTACCACTGTTCCGAGGGCCATATTCGGTATTCAGGTTTTGGTCTATAAAATAGAGACTTTTGACAGGCGTAAATGTATTTCCTGTTCCGAAGATAAATGCTCCGCCAAATTCCCATCGAGGACTTGCTTGGAAATTGGCAACTACAGAAAGATCGTGTGTACGATCATAAGTCGCAGGGAAGGTGTTTCCATCATTAATGTCATCAAAAGTACGTTCGGATCTGGATAAGGTGTAACCAATCCAACCATTGAGTTTGCCTTTACTCTTTTTGAGAAAAAACTCTGCTCCATAAGCTCGTCCTCGCCCAAATACAAATTCGTCTTCGACTTCTACGGCAACATCGTTGACGTAATTTTCTCGATAATCGATTTGATTCCATAAATCTTTATAATAGACTTCGACAGAAGTCTCGTAATTGTTATTTTTTAGGTTTTTGAAATAACCCAAAGCATATTGTATGCCTCTTTGAGGCGATACTACTTCGGTACTCGGCACCCAAACATCAAGCGGCAAAGTACTGGTCGAATTACTCACCAAATGCACGTATTGATTGGTCAAAGCGACACCTGCTTTTATAGAAGAACTTTCATCCAAACTAATTTTGCTACCGATACGAGGTTCTAATCCTGAATAAGTTTTGACGGGTTCGAGGTTCGAAAATTCTGTACCATCGACCTTGCTTGTATACGGACCAACTTGCGTAAACATAGATCCTCTCAATCCAAAATTTAGGGTCAAACGAGCATTTACTTTGAATTCATCTTGGATAAAAATAGCAGATTCGTGGGCGTATTTGGGTTCAACATCGTTGGTAAATTCGACTTCGCCATTGGTGGCACTCGTTACGTTTGGCGTAAGGCGATGGTAGGTATAATTGATTCCGTATTTGATTTGGTGTTTGGGATTTGGGAAATAATCGAAATCCAATTTGAAGTTATAGTCTCGAACACCAGAAAATAGTTTGACACTAAAATCGGCTTGACCTCCTTCAAAAGAAAAATCATAATCATTGTAAATCGCCGATAAATTCATAAATAGTTTATCCGAAAAAAGGTGATTCCAACGCAAGGTTCCTGTCGTATTGCCATAAGGCATCCGAAAGAAAAAATCTCGTTCATTGGAATTATAAATCAAAACATCTCGACCAAAATAACCACTCAAAAAGATTCGGTCTTTGTCTGAAAAACGGTAATTTACTTTTGCGTTTAAATCATAAAAATAGTAATTCGTCCCCGCAAAATCCGTATTATCAATGGCAGGTTGAGCCAAGTCGAGTGCGTAGGTTCGTCGAGCAGATACGATAAAAGAACTTTGTTCTTTTTTGATTGGCCCTTCGACCGTTAGGCGGCTAGAAATCACTCCAATTCCTCCTTCTACTCCGTATTTCTTGTCGTTGCCATCTTTCATCTGAATATCGACCACCGAAGACAATCGCCCTCCATAATACGCCGGCATACTTCCTTTTATCAAGGTTGTATTTTTAATGGCATCCGCATTAAAAAACAGAGAAAAATCCAAGTAGGTGACCTGAGTTATAGACCACCGCTTCGTCCAACAAAACCAAGTTTTGGTCCGGCCCTCCACCTCGCACATAAAACCCAGAATTCCCTTCTCCTGCCGACAAAACACCAGGCAATAATTGCAAAGTTTTGAGTACATCGACCTCACCCATCAAAGCAGGAATTTTTTTGATTTTCTCCATCGGTAATTCGACCGTTCCCATCTCGGTACTTTCCACATTTTTGTCTTTTTCTTCTGCTGTGACGACGACTTCTTGTATGAGCACTCCTTCGCTCAAATTGATAGGAATACGTTGGTCTGCTGTCAATTCTATTTCTTGTTCTTGATCGGCAAAGCCGAGGTAAGAAAAAACAATGGTATATGTTCCTTTCGGTAAAGTTAGGGAATAGAATCCATATACATTTGTACTCGTTCCTTGTTGGGGATTGTCTTTATTGTAAACATTTGCTCCAATAAGGGTTTCGCCATTGGAGGCATCTTCTATATAACCACTTATGGTATAGGTCTCTTGAGCCGAAGCAAAAATACTAGTACACAAGAGGAAAAGAATGGAAAGATATATTCTCATTTTTTGTAAAGTTTTAGCTTTATAGAACAACGATTGGAATGATGAAAAGTTAACTGCAAAGACAGCTTTTTGAAAATAAAATACAAAGGAACATGAAAACAATAACTTATAACAGTTTTGAGTTTCTTTTTCCTTTCTTACAATTTATTATTCACATGTTCCTAGTTCGGCATCTTGTGACGAATGCCAAATTATTTATGCTGAAAGGAGTGAGAAACTCGACAAAGGAGGTATAAAATTATTCTAGTCGCACCCTCGGATCTAGGAAGAGATATAATAAATCAACCAAAATATTAATAAACACAAAAATGCAAGCCGTAAACAAGACCGCTCCCAATACCACAGGAATATCGAAAGTCAATAATGCCGTGACCGTAATGTCGCCCAAACCCTTGAAACTGAATACATTTTCGACAAAAAATGCCCCTGCCAATAATGCTGCAAACCAACCCGAAATCGCTGTAACAACTGGATTGAGCGCATTGCGAAAAGCGTGCTTGGCAACCACTGCGACCTTGCTCAAACCCTTCGCTTTGGCGGTACGCACATAGTCTTGTGCCAAGACATCGAGCATCGCTGAGCGAGTGAGTTGTGTGATGATCGCAATTGGTCGTATTCCTAGTGTGCAATAGTAGGCAAAATCAAGTTTTTCCAAACATATTTTTCGTCCCCAAAATCGTCTAGTTCTACAATACTTCCTTTGATATTCAAGCCTGTATAGTCCGATAAAAGGTAGCCAAAAACCAAAGCCAAAACTATCGCCGTGACGTAACTCGGCAAGGAATAGCCGAGTACGGAACCGACCACTGCGCTATTGTCCAACCAAGAATTTTGTCGAATGGCAGCAAGTACGCCCAAGCTTATTCCAATCAAAGTTGCCAATAAAATCGCACACAAAGCCAAAATAATAGTCTTAGGAATTGCTTCCGCTAGAATCGCCGAAACAGGTCGTCCCGTTTGATAGGATTCTCGTAAATATGGCTTCTTTAAAACTAGATTTTTTGCTCCAAAAGGAATCAAAGTTAGGTAATTATATTTTGCTTTTGCTGCCTCCGTATTTTCATGGAGAGCGATGGGCGAAATGTCTTTTAAATACAAACCCAATTGCACATACAAAGCTTGATCGAGTCCCAATTCTTGTCTTTTTTGTTCGACGGTTTCTGCATCTGCTCGTTGCCCAAAGGTCAACTGCGTGGGATCTACTGGAGCGAGGTAATGATGGAGCTGATGATGAGCACGACTGCTATCAAAACCGCTAATCCAGAAAGGATTCTTTTTGAGATGTATTTTAAGATTTGCAAAATTTAGCTTTTTTTTTACCACAGAGTAGCACAAAGTCTCACAAAGTTTGACTTTACTCTGTGAAACTCCGTGCTACTTTGTGGTAAAACTACCCTCTATTCCTTTTCCCAATTCATCGTTCTTTTGACTGCTTTTTGCCAGCCTTTGTAAAGCTTGGTTCGGGTTTTCTTGTTCATTTTGGATTGGAAAGCATTGTCCAGTTGCCATTTTTTCTGAATTTCGTTTTTTTTCCAAAAACCAACGGCTAAACCAGCTAAATAAGCCGCACCGAGAGCAGTCGTTTCTATGATTTTCGGCCGTTCGACTTGTGTTCCTAATATGTCGGATTGAAATTGCATGAGTAAATTATTAGCACTCGCTCCGCCATCGACTCGAAGGCTTTTGAGTTGTACACCAGAATCTTGTTGCATGGCAGCTAAAACATCTTTTGTCTGATAGGCCAAGGACTCTAAAGTCGCACGAATCAAATGCGATTTGCTCGTTCCACGAGTCAAACCGAAGATTGCACCACGGGCATACATATCCCAATACGGTGCGCCCAATCCTGCGAAAGCAGGGACAACATAAACGCCTTCGGTACTAGGAACTTTCATGGCAAAAAATTCGGAATCAGGAGACTCGTCTATGATTTTCAAACCATCTCTCAACCATTGTATGGCAGCACCTGCAATGAAGACAGAACCTTCGAGCGCATAAGTCACTTTTCCATCCAATCCCCAAGCGATGGTGGTCAATAATCCCGATTTGGAAGTGACCATTTTGTCACCTGTATTCATAAGCATAAAACAGCCCGTCCCGTAGGTGTTTTTCGCCATGCCTACTTCGTGGCAAGCCTGTCCGAACAAGGCGGCTTGTTGGTCGCCCGCCATGCCTGCAATAGGAATAGATGCGCCAAATAAATCGCTTTCGGTATGACCATACACTTCACTCGATGCCTTGACTTCGGGTAGCATAGCACTCGGAATATTCATCTTCTTGAGCAACTTTTTATCCCATTCCAATTTTTTGATATTATACAATAGTGTGCGAGAAGCATTGGAATAATCGCTTACATGGACTTTTCCGCCTGTGAGTTTCCAAAGCAACCAAGTGTCCATCGTTCCGAAAAGCAATTCCCCTTTTTCTGCCTTTTTCCTTGCTCCTTTTACATGATCTAAAATCCATTTGATTTTTGTACCCGAAAAGTAGGCATCAATCACCAAACCTGTGTTTTTTCGAACATAATTTTCCAGTCCATCGGCTTTGAGTTGGTCGCAATATGCAGCCGTGCGTCGATCTTGCCAAACAATGGCATGATGAATCGGTTCGCCTGTTTTTTTATCCCAAACTAGCGTAGTTTCTCTTTGATTGGTAATCCCAATTCCTGCTATTTCGGAAGCTTTGATTTTATTTTTTTTGAGGACTTTTTTGGCGACTTCGAGTTGGGTTTCCCAAATCTCATTGGCATCGTGTTCGACCCAAGCGGCTTGTGGATAATATTGGGTAAATTCCTTTTGAGCAACTCCTACAATATTGACTTTTTTATCGAATAATATAGCTCTGCAACTACTTGTTCCTTGATCGAGGGAAAGAATATATTTTGACATAACGATTATATTTTATCTTTCACAAATGTAGGCAATTCGGAAAGCATAAAAAAATGTTATTTTTTGATTCTAAATGGCTTTTATCGGAGGGCTTTTGTAAATTGGTGATGATTGAACTAATTCATGCTATTTCATTCGGCTCTTTTAGTGAACAGGTGAGGCTATAAATAGCTTTGTGTAAAAGCTTAAATCTCTGTTTTTCAATCCTATATACTCGCCTGTTCACAGAAAAAAACTTAGCCGAATTCTTTGTTTAGAAATAAAAAACTCAAATTTAATTATGAAATATTTTACACTCCTGTTTTGCTTGTTTTTGTCCTTCCAAGTAATCGCTCAAGATACT
This sequence comes from Caprella mutica, assembly GCA_947561585.1. NCBI lineage: Eukaryota > Metazoa > Arthropoda > Malacostraca > Amphipoda > Caprellidae > Caprella > Caprella mutica. The sequence goes on from CANNZV010003589.1 coordinate 27,923, forward strand.
GCTGAAGTCACGCCCGACAAGCGTGGTTATATTGTAAAAGTGGGTGATAAAGCGCCTGATTTTGAGATGACAATGCTAGACGGAACGACGCAGAAATTATCCGATTTGCGAGGTAAAGTCGTGGTTTTGCAATTTACAGCGAGTTGGTGTAGCGTGTGCCGCAAAGAAGCACCGCATTTGGAAAAAGAAGTTTGGTTGCCCAATAAAGACAAAGATTTTGTACTAATCGGCGTTGACCGTGATGAACCGATTGAGAAGGTGAAGCCTTTTATTGAAAAGCTAGGGACAACTTATCCTGTTGCGCTGGATCCTGGTGCAGATATTTTCGGCTTATTTGCTTCCAAAAAAAGTGGCGTGACCCGAAATGTAGTCATCAATGAGCTAGGCGAAATTGTTTACTTGACGCGTCTTTTTGATGAGGCAGAATTTGAAGGAATGAAGGAGAAGATTGGGGAGTTGCTGAATGAGTAATGCTCGAATGAGTAATGAGTAATGAAGCTAGGCGTGGCATTTGCTTCCTTAAAAATAAAGTTTTTTTATGCCTCAAGGCTTAAAAAAGAAACGATAAAAAGCTTCCAAGCTTTGAGAAGTTTCTCAAAGCTTGGAAGCTTTTTATCGTAAATTTCGTTCAGCTTGGAAGCTGAACAGAACCAAGCATAATCAAATACCTACTCCTGATTATACCGAATCCTAGGATCAAAGGCACTGATTGTTTTATTCAATCTTAATCCTTTTATATTCTTCGATTATTACCTTAACATTTTCTATCGACACATTTGTTATTTCAGATGCATCCTCTACTGACATTCCCTTTTTGTGGCAATTAATAACAATTTCTTTCTTGGCTTTATCGATTGCAAATTTCATTTTTCCTCTTACATCTTGCTCTGCAATAGAAGCATTATCATAAGCTATCAATTCTTCTTTTTTCCAACTATGCCTATCAGCATCTTTGTAGGCTTCTTTGAGACCTTCATCATCAACATTATCAGGAATAACATCTAAATCTTCCGCATTTTTAAGGAAGAAAACCCATTTTTCGATTAGTGTATTCAGTTCATCAACCTTTAAATTGAATTTACCAAGCTCAAGAAAAGTGAATTGAATGTCTTTTAATTTATGTTCATAGGTCTCGCCATTAACAATAATATGATGAGACAAATAAGTTTCACTTTCAAAGTAATCAAAATCCAATATTCCTACAAAATAGGTTGGTTTTAATAGTGGGTATTTCTCTCCTCTATCAATCTGCATGGAGTAATCTCGACAAGTGTAATATTGGACTCTTTTATCAAAACCATCAACATCAGCGACTTGCATTTCTACTACAAATTGGCGACCATTTTTGTCGATTGCTCGAACATCTATTATTGAAGCTTTTTCACCTGCAATTCTTGGAAATTGATAAGGATTTGCAATTGTAATTTCTTGTATTTGTTGACTTCCTTTTAACCTGAGAATAGCATTTAAAAACGAAATGAGTATTTTAGTTTTTTGCTCATTCCCAAATATTTTACGGAAAGCTACATCGTTTTTTATATCTACAAATTTCATCCTTCTATATTTTTTTTTGGAATGAATTTTAATTTACGAAGTTTTCCTGATTTGGGGACTATTTTCTACATAAAACTACTCCTGATTATACCGAATACTAGGATCAAAGGCACTGATCACATTTTCATTCTTGACATCCTCTTCGACCAAGCCATCTCGTAGGCGAATGATTCGGTGTGCGTGTTCTGCAATATCCGGTTCGTGGGTGACGAGAATAATAGTATTTCCTTGCTTGTGAATTTCTTCAAAAATAGCCATAATTTCAACCGAGGTTTTGGTATCTAGATTACCTGTTGGCTCATCCGCCAAAATAATCGCTGGATCATTGACAATCGCTCTCGCTATGGCAACCCGTTGCCGTTGTCCACCCGACAATTCATTGGGGCGATGCTCTACACGATCACCCAAACCAACCGCTTCGAGTGCTTTGCGGGCTTTCTCCAATCGTGCGCTTTTGCCGAGCCCAGAATAGACCAAAGGCAAGGCTACATTTTCGAGCGAAGACAAGCGAGGCAACAAATTAAAGGTTTGAAAAACAAAGCCAATTTCCTTGTTTCGGACTTCGGCTAGTTCTCCGTCATCCATTTTACTCACGTCGGTTTCATTGAGGAAATAAGCGCCGTTGGTTGGAGTATCCAAACAACCAAGCAGATTCATCAAGGTCGATTTGCCCGAACCCGAAGGGCCCATGAGCGCAACATATTCGTTTTTTTGGATGTCTACAGAAACAGATTTTAGGGCATGGACTTCTTCTGCGCCCATCACGTAAGTTTTTCTTAATTCTTGAACGGAAATGATTGGTTTCATTTTATGTTTATTTAGGTTTTAGCATAGCTTTTTTCTGTATTCTATCTTTTTAGTGAACAGGTGAGGCTTTTGTAAAAGTTCATTTAGTAGTGTAGTATAGTTTTTCAATTATAAGAACTCGCCTGTTCACAGCTCGGCTACATTTTTTAATATTATTTAAATTCTAAAGTTTCACATAGTTTTTCTTTAGTCGGAGGGCGACTTGGAGTCGCATTCCGATAATGCTGATGCAAGCAGGATTTCAAGTGCCTTTATAAAGCTTTTACTTTACTTCAAATCAATCACTTTGGGAACTTTAAAAAAGGCATCATTCTTATCTGGTGCATTTTTTAAGGCTTCTTCGCGAGAAACTTGATTTTTTATTTCGTCTTTTCTAAAAACATTGACCGCATCTGTCATATAAACGAGCGGTTCGACTCCCTCGGTATCCAACTCTTCTAATTTGCTGACCATATCGAGTATATTGTTGAGGTCGCCCTGAATTTGCTGTTTTTCATCGGCTGACAATTGCAAACGAGCCAAATGTTCGATTCTCGAAATTAGTGTTTTATCTACCTTCATAATTAAATTTTAGATGTTCGATACATTTTCATCGTCAAAAATACCATTTTTTTGTTTAGGAGTTGTATTTTCGCAACATCAAAATAGGGCAATCGCAAGCATGCCAACACACTTGTTTAATCGTTTATTTGTTTAGAATGTTTATAACAAAATCAAGCTTGAATCGTAAATTTGAAGTTGTTTTAAAAGAATGAAAACTCTAAACGGTTCAACAAATAAACAGTTAAACAAGAGGGATGTTTTATTGAGGCTGTCCTAAATATCAATACAATCGGAATACTTTAAAATACTATGGAACAAACTACTCAAAAGCAACAAGTAAAATATGTCGGTATTGCTGGAAATATCGGCGCAGGAAAAACAACCCTTTGTGAGCAATTGGGCAAACATTTTGGGTGGGAAGTCCACTATGAATCAACGGATAATAATCCTTATTTGAGCGATTTTTATGAAGATATGAAGCGTTGGTCTTTCAATCTTCAGATTTATTTCCTCAACAATCGTTATCGACAAGTGGTCGATATTCTCAATGGCGGCGTTACGGTTGTTCAAGACCGAACAATATACGAAGATGCCAATATTTTTGCGCCCAATCTTCACGATATGGGCTTGATGAGTACCCGCGATTTCAATAATTATACTGACCTTTTCAAGCTGATGACTTCTCAGGTCGAAGCTCCCGATTTATTGATTTACCTCAAGGCAAGTATTCCTACTTTGGTCAATCATATTCAGTCTCGTGGCCGAGATTACGAAAGTAGTATGAGTATAGAATACCTCAAACGCCTCAACGAACGCTACGAAGAATGGATTGCCAATTATACCGAAGGTAAGTTATTGGTTATCAATGCAGATGAAATTGATTTCAAGAAAAATCCAGGCGATTTGGGTAAAGTCCTCGAATTGGTACAAGGAGAATTGTTTGGTTTGTTTTAGGCAAATCTAATATGAAAAATGTCCTTTACTATGCCAAAGGCTTTGGTTATAATGCCCTTCCGACTGCCTTTTTTAAGTGGAATTATAAGCGCCTTCGTGCGTTGGAACAAGATTTTGAAGCGGCGGAATTAGAGCGTCGGCTTCATTATTACCTCCATCTTTCTCGTCCTTTTGAGGTGCCTGATGCGGCGGTGGCTGTAAAAGATTTTCGACGTAGCAAAGGAACAGGTTACTATTTAGACCTAAAAGAATTTTTGCATTATTTTTCTCCCGAAACTCGTTTTGCTTATTATTTTGGAGATGATACACATGTCAATTCCTATCCTACTTTGTTCAAAGCGAGGGAAATAGGCAAGCATAGTGCCCATTCTGTTTTATTCAAACTCAATAAAAGACGACATTTTAAATGGGTCGATGATGCTTTGTCTTTCTCGAAGAAGAAAGACAAAATGGTTTGGAGAGGAGCGGCTTATCGCCAATTGCGTCGTGATTTTATTCAAAAATGCTGGAATCACCCAAAATGTAATGCAGGACAAACCAATCGTCCGCCCGAAAACGTTCCGTGGCAAAAAGGTTTTTTATCTATAGAAGAACAATTGAATTACAAATTTATACTTTGTTTGGAAGGAAATGATGTGGCGACAAGCCTAAAATGGGTGCTATCTTCCAATTCTTTGTGTTTTATGCCAAAACCCAAATATGAAACATGGTTTATGGAAGGAACGCTTCAAAAAGGCGTGCATTATGTTGAATTAAATGGCGATTATTCGGATTTGGACGAAAAAATCGACTATTATTCGAGCAATATCGAAGAAGCAGAATGGATTATTGAAAATGCCAATCAACACGTCGCTTTATTTCAAAACAAAGATTTAGAAGATTTGCTTTGTCTAAAGGTATTGGAACGTTATGCAAACTTGTCGGGACAAGAAGATTATTTGAAATTTATGTAATTCAATCCTCTTTTTTTTCAAAAAAGAGGATTGAATTAAGTGTTAATTACAAACGATTTTTATTGATAATAGCTAATAAATCATCTCGGTAAATTTTGCCAATCGGCAAATGTTTGACCGCACCTTTCTCTTTGACTTCCACTACATTGCCCATAATAGCGTCAATTTGGTCGATACCAACGATGTAGGAACGGTGAATTCGCTTGAACAAATTGGTTGGAAGCTTGGCTTCCAAACTTTTCATCGTTTGTAAGGTAATGACACGGCTATCGTTCATGCGAATAATAACATAATCTTTCAAGCCTTCTATATATATAATGTCCGCAAAATTTATTTTAACGAGTTTTTTATCGGCTTTCACAAAAAAGAAATCCTCTTCCTCTGACACAGGAGCAGCAACTTCTCCCCTATCTTTTTGCTCCAAATTGATTTGATCTGCTGCCTTATTGACCGCTTTCATGAACCGTTCCATCGAAATAGGTTTCAACAAATAGTCTATTGCATTGAGTTCGAAACCTTCGAGCGCATAGTTGTCATAAGCTGTCGTAAAAATAACCTTTGGTGGATTGGTCAGCGTTTTCAAAAAATCAATTCCTGTCAATTGAGGCATTTGTATGTCCAAAAACATCAAATCAATGTCCTTGTTTTTGAGGGCAGCGTTGGCTTCCAAGGCATTGTTGCATTTCTGAACCAGATTCAATTCAGGTAATTTCTCTATGTAGGTTTCTAAAATATCTTGTGCTAAGGGTTCGTCATCGACGATTATTACATTTATCATAATGGTTTTAGTTTTTTAAAATTCACTCTTTTATTTTCCCATGATAGTAATCAGGACACGCTATCTTTCTTACAATATCATGGTTAGAAATCTCAATTTAATGTTCTATAATTGACTATAAATCGTCCTGTTTACCTTTTGTTTTTTTACTTTTTGTTAATTAACAACTTGGTGTTCCAAATCAATTTTCAAATCTACCGCATACGTTCTCGGATTTTCTATAATTTCCAATTCGTGTACCTTAGGGTAAATAATATTGAGACGACGACGCACATTGACCAAGCCAATGCCTCCACTGCGTTTATGAATTTGAGCAGGTAATGATTCTGCTTTACTATTTTCTATAAAAAAATGGATATTTTGATTGTCCACCCTCAATTTTATATCGACAAATCCCTTAGAAATATGGTTATTCAAGCCATGTTTGAAGCTATTTTCTAAAAAAGGAATAAACATTAGTGGCGCAATTTTTTGATTACTCACATTGCCTTCCATGCTAAATTTTATCTCAACGTTTTTGCCTTGTCGAAGCTCCTCCAAGTCCAAATAATTCCGTATATAATTAATTTCTTTTTGTAAAGGCACTTGTTTTTCGTTGCACTCATATAGCATATAGCGCATCATTTCACTCAATTTTATCACAATTTCGGGTGCTTTGTCCGATTTTTTCAAGGTTAGTGCGTATAAATTATTCAAGGTATTGAACAAAAAATGTGGGTTGATTTGAGATTTTAAAAATCTCAATTCAGACTGCATGGTTTGTGCCTGTAGCTCCAAACGCTCTTGCTGGTGTCGCAACCAATCTGTTATTATTTTAATAACCGTAGAAATGCCCGTTACCAACACAGTAAAAATAAAGTAAACAGGCATTTCGAGCACCAAATTATTTCTTTCGGGCAAATTAAACAATTTGAAATAAATAATAATTGTTTTCAGTGGAGTGACAATCAAACAAGCTAACAACAATAAACCAACATAAGTCAGCACTTTTTTCTGCGTCAAATAGTTGGGTATCAAATAAAAGAGATTATAATACACTATAATTGCATAAATCGCTACATTGATAAATTCTGTACTCAAAACGGCAAAAAAGCCTTGTTGTGTATCATCCAAAATGATAAAAAGAATCAAAAAGAAAGCCCAAAACAGTGTGTGGTAAACCACACGTGTCGTAAAAAAATTATATAATTTTTTCTTGATATTTTCTGTCGGAGAACTTGTCATTCAGCACTTTGTTTTATTTTCGTCTTATCCCTTTTCTTAGCCAAATATGTATGTTTTTTCACAAAAACAAGCAATTATTTAGATAAAAATCCAGTAATATAGGATGAACCTTCGCACAAGTAATATATGAAATAGCACCAAATGCTCTTCTTTTTTTTGACTATTCTATATTGACGTGGAAACAAATTTGAATCATCTTACTATAGCTATTGTTATTTCTTCAAATTCAATAACATCTCCTGGTCTTAACTTCATTCTTTTCCTGAATTCTTGTGCTCCATTGACATTTACCAAGCCATCTTCAATTAATATCTTAGCATGACCTCCACTTTGAGCTATTTCTTTTAATTTCAACAACTTTACTAATTCTACAAATTCATCTGTAGGTCTTAATTTGAAAACATCTTTTTCCATAAAATTTTTCTATTATTAAAGATTATTCTACGGAATTTCGTATAAAAAGCTTGGCGGCGAAGCCGCCAAGCCCACTATTTCGGCGGGTCGCATCGCTTGTGCTAGCAACAGTATAGCTAGCCACCCGTCTCCTTTTTAAATTCTTTCAGAATAATGTCTATTCAATTGCAAAATCTTTGCTAATGTATCTAAAATTAATCAATTACAGGGGACTTAATTCAAATATTTAATTAGTCATAGTTCTCTCCAAATAAAACTAGATAAGGGATTCAATAGGAAAAGGATAGACATTTATAAACAATTCCAACAGTAACAAGAATCTTGGGATTCATGCTTGTGATAAGCTGGTTTGTACAATTGCCTTACGAATAAAGCTAAAAGGCTTGTCCTTATATCCAAAATAATGTACTTTTGCGGTCAAATTTAGATTTAGAAACGGAGAAATTATAAATTGCTGGTTTTCTTGTAAAAGAAAATAAATTTTAAACAGAAATTAATTTTTTGTCCAATACTTTTATAACAATGGTATACCTTACTAGAAGAGAACGATTCAATGCTGCCCATAAATTATGGGTAGATGACTGGGATGAAGAAAAAAATTATGCAGTTTTTGGAAAGTGCGCCAACCCAAATTGGCACGGGCATAATTATACTTTATTCATTACCGTCAAAGGAAAACCTGATCCTATCACGGGTTTTGTGGTAGATGTCAAAGAATTGAGTCAGCTCATCAAAGAATTGATTATTGAAGCTTTCGACCATAAAAATCTAAATCTCGATGTCGATTTTTTTCCTAAAAATACTCAACCAACTACAGAAAATCTTGTTTTATGTATTTGGAATCGATTGGCTCCTCATATCAAAGGCTGCCAATTGCATTGTGTCAAACTCTATGAAACAGAAAATATATTTGCCGAGTACTATGGCGAATGATTTTTTTGATTTTCAATAAAGGTTAAATAATTTATGTCTTATAAAAAAACGGAAAGCTACAACACAAAAACAACTCAATTTATAGCGAAAAGATACAGCGAAATCCTCGCCAAATTGGGCGAAGATGTAGAGCGAGAAGGTATTGTCAAAACACCCGAACGTGCCTCCAAAGCCATGCAATTCTTGACGCAAGGTTATGAAATGGATGCAGAAGAAATTTTACGCTCGGCAATGTTCAAAGAAGATTATAGCGAAATGGTGATTGTCAAAGACATCGAAGTTTATTCGATGTGTGAGCATCATATTTTACCATTTTTCGGAAAAGCCCATGTCGCCTATATTCCCAATGGACACATCGTTGGTTTGAGCAAAATACCTCGTGTTATTGATGTGTTTGCTCGTCGTCTCCAAGTGCAAGAACGACTCACCGACCAAATTTTACAAGCCATACAAACTACCTTGAACCCGCTTGGTGTTGCTGTCGTCATCGAGGCTCGACACATGTGTATGATGATGCGAGGTGTTCAAAAACAAAACTCTGTAACGACTACTTCTGCTTTCACAGGCGAATTTCAGAAGGTACAAACTCGTTCAGAATTCATGAATCTGATTAGTTCTAATTTGCATTAAAAGCGTGTTCATGTTCTGCGTATCGACGCCTGCCAGCCGCAGGCAGGTGTTCACGTTGACGCTAAGTGTTGAACGTAGATATACAGAACGTGAGCACTATTTTTTGACAAAAAAATAATAAAATGAAAGCCTACGTTTTTCCTGGTCAAGCCTCCCAATTTGAAGGGATGGGAAAAGACCTTTATGAAAATTCTGCTCTAGCAAAAGATTTATTTGAACAAGCCAATGATATTTTGGGCTTCCGAATTTCGGATGTGATGTTTGAAGGCAGTGCAGAAGATTTGAAGCAAACCAAAGTAACGCAACCTGCTGTTTTTTTACATTCTATTATAAAAGCAAAAATGGCTGGAGATGATTTCCAACCGAATGCCGTTGCGGGACATTCTTTGGGGGAGTTTTCTGCCCTCGTTGCTAGTCAAGCGATGAGTTTTGAGGCTGGATTGAAATTGGTGCAACAACGAGCAGATGCCATGCAAGCTGCTTGCGAGATGCAAGAAAGTACAATGGCTGCTATCTTAGGTTTGGACGAAAACATCATAGAAGATATTTGTACTAAAATCGACGAAATTGTTGTTCCTGCCAATTATAATTGCCCCGGTCAATTGGTTATTTCTGGTTCGATTCCTGGTATTGAAAAAGCAGTCGAAGCATTGACTGAAGCAGGAGCAAGACGAGCTATTGTTTTGGCAGTCGGCGGTGCATTTCATTCTCCACTCATGCAGCCCGCCGAGGAAAAATTGAAAGCTGCTATCGAACAAACAAACTTCCAAACACCCATTTGTTCGATTTATCAGAATGTAGATGCAGTAGCAGAAAAAGATCCAGAACGAATAAAGGCAAAATTGATTCAACAACTCACTTCGCCTGTTCGTTGGACACAAACCATGCACAATATGATTGCCGATGGTGTATCTGAATTTGTCGAAGTTGGAGGTACAGGAAAAGTCATTCGAGGTTTTATTCGTAAAGTAGACCGAAAAATGCCTACTTCTAGCTTGTAAAATATCCGTTTTATATAGATTATAAAACAAAAGGCATTTGAGTAATACTCAAATGCCTTTTGGCATTTAAGCCAAACACGTCAATAAAAAACTGATAATCAATTGATTATCCTCAAAAAAACAATTTATTGCTAGAATGTTTTTAATAATTAATGATATTTATTTCTCTATAAATTTGCCCTTTTAGTTTATAGTTTATAATTTGTAAGAACAACTATGAAAATACACAAAATATTGATACTATGCCAAAAGGACAAAAGATTAAAAGTGGAAAAGTGTTATTAGCTGAACCTTTTATGGTTGACCCAAACTTTAAAAGAGCAGTAGTTCTCGTATGCGAGCATCACAATGATGGAAGTATAGGCTTTATTATCAACAAGACTATTGATATGAAAATCAATGAGTTACTGTCGGATTTTCCTGATTTTGATGCGCCTGTTTTTTTTGGAGGCCCTGTTCAAACAGATACCATACACTACATTCACAATGTTGGAGATGTACTAGAAGATAGCCAAGAAATAGCCAAAGGTGTCTTTTGGGGAGGAGACTATGAAAAACTCAAATTCTTGATTCAATCCAAATTAGTTTTACCACAAAACATCCGTTTCTTTGTCGGTTATTCGGGTTGGTCTTCAGGACAACTGTCCGATGAACTTAACTATGGTTCTTGGGTTTCTGCCGATATGGATTCCAATTATTTGTTCCAAGTCCAATCTGATTTCCTTTGGAATAAGGTAATGGACACCAAAGGAGATGCTTATTCGGTTATTGCACAAATGCCCGATTCTGTGAGTTGGAATTAAATCTCTATATTATTATTCTAATCAAATCCTTCCACTCTTTTCGGTCCTTCTGACCGGAAAATTCTTTTATTGGTCAATTTATATCGCTATTTCATCAATAACTCTTGTTGAATAATGTATTTTGTTGCTTCTTTGGGAAGCATCAAAATATCATACAATGAAAGTACTTCAAATCAATCAATTAAATAAACGCTACGGATCTATTCAAGCACTCGACCAATTGAACTTGAGTGTCGAAAAGGGCAATATTTTTGGTCTACTCGGGCCCAATGGTAGCGGTAAAACAACAACGCTTGCTATTATTTTGGGTATCCTAAAACAAAGCAGTGGCTCCTTTGAATGGTTTGGAGGGCAATATGGAAAAAAAGCTCGACTCAAAATAGGTGCTTTGCTCGAAACGCCCAACTTCTACCCTTTCCTCGATGCCGATGACAACTTGGATATCGTTGCCCACATCAAAAAAGTCCAAAATCCCAATCACGACGAAATATTATCTCTTGTTGGACTAAAAGAGAGACGCAAATCTCCTTTTCGTACTTACTCTTTGGGTATGAAACAAAGACTTGCCATTGCAGCCGCTATGGTAGGCCAACCCGAAGTACTTATTTTCGATGAACCGACCAATGGACTTGACCCTCAAGGTATTGCCGATATTCGTTCGATTATCACAGAAATTGCAGGTAGAGGAAAAACCATTATTATGGCGAGTCATATATTGGATGAAGTCGAAAAGGTTTGTAGCCATGTTGCCATCATCAAAAGAGGGAAAATGCTCGCTCAAGGAAGCGTCGGCTCCATTATCAATGATGATATTTCGATAGAAATAGCAGCAGATGATTTGGTGCTTTTACAAGATTTCTTGCGCCCTATTCCTGCAATAAATCATATCGAAAAGGAACATTCCAAACTAATTTTGAGTGTCGATTCTGATTTTTCTGCCGCACAAATTAATCAAATGGCTTTCCAAAAAGGAATCGTTTTGACACATTTGGTGGCTAAGCCAACGAGTTTGGAATCCGAATTTTTGGCCATTACGAAATAAAAAACAAGTCCAAAATTGTCGATAAGGTCTTTTCTTTTGAACCAAAAAAGGCATTTAAGGACATATAAAACAAAACCATTTAAACCACGACCAATGCTTCATTTATTACTTTTGGAATGGAAAAAAGTTAGAAAGAACAATACCTTTCGAGTCCTTTTTATTTTATATATCGTTTTGTTGCCAAGCTTATTTTTGGTGGGAAAAAAACTTCCTGATTTGCCTGACGAAATTGCATCTGCCGATGTTTTTTATATGTTTCCAACGGTATGGAACTATTTGGCTTATGCTGGCAATTGGTTGGTCTTTTTCTTCCTTGGTTTCTTGGCGGTTCTATCTGTTACCAGCGAAATCAATACCAAAACGCTACGTCAAAACGTAATTACAGGTTTGACCAGAACGGAGATTTTTCAAGCAAAACTGAGTTATATTTTAGCCTTGAGCTTTGTGGCAACTTTGTATTATTGTTTGGTCGCTCTCGTCATCGGATTTTTCAATACAGATACCATTTATTGGGTTAAAGTCTGGCAAGAATGGGATATGATTCTTCGTTATTTTCTGATGTGCTTGGGTTATACGAGCTTTGGCTTATTTATTGGATTGTTGATAAAACGGACAGGAATCGCCTTGTTTTTGTACCTTGCTTACATCATGTTTATCGAAGTGGTCATTCGTTGGGTAATTCACAAAAATATGTTTGACAACAAGAGCATGCACTTTTATCCGATGAATGCCCTAGAAGATTTAACGCCTTTCCCTTTACTAGAAACGTCCTCTAATATGACCAAAGGATTTGAATTTGAAGTTTTATTATCCCCGACAGAAGCGATCATAACGACGGTAATTTATAGTAGTCTATTTTTGTTTTTATCGTATCGGATTTTGAAGAATGGAGCTTTGTAGTATTTATCACTGATTTACTAAATTTGCGGGAAAGTTATGGTTTAGATAAGTTTAGTACCAAAAAAGCTCGATATTATACAATATCGAGCTTTTTTTATGCTAAATTTTTCTATTATATTCATGCGCAAGCTGCCTGCCCGACATTGGGCGGGAAGCATCCGACACGTTTTTAACCCAAAACATAAATTACCATTGCCAATCCAACGCCACCCAATACAATCGTATAAGGAAATGCCATTTTCGCCATTTTCCCGTAGGACAAATTGATTAAGGGAGCGAGTGCAGAAGTCAATAAAAACAAGAAAGCTGCTTGACCATTTGGTGTAGCAACACTCGGTAAATTTGTTCCTGTATTAATTGCAATCGCCAATTTTTCAAATTGCTCTCGAGAAATATCGCCGCTATCAAATACGGCTTTGACCTCTCCGATATAAACGGTTGCTACGAATACATTATCACTAATCATGGATAAGAGACCATTCGCTAGATAAAAAACAGCAGGTTGCTGATTTGTACTAAAGGTTAAGGCCCATTCGATAATTGGAGAGAATAAGTGTTGGTCGTGAATCATGGCTACGATAACAAAAAAGACCACCAACAAACCTGTAAATGGAAGGGCTTCCTCAAAAGCTTTCCCCAAAGAATGTTCTTCGATAATCCCCATAAAAGCCGTCTGTACGATAATCAAACCTAAACCAATCAAACCAACAGGAGCTAAATGTAAAGCCAATCCCAAGATCAGCAAGATGGCTGAAACAGCTTGTACAATCAAACCATATTTTTCTTTATCGGTTCGTTGTTTATCTGCTTCATTCGTATAATTTTCGATGATTCCCCTTGCCACTTCTGGCAATTCAGCACCATAACCGAATATTTTTGTTTTTTCTAAAAATACGGTCGTTAATAAACCACAAACCAAAACAGGCATTGTTATAGGTGCCATTTTTAAGAAAAATTCGATAAAATCCCAACCCAAACGTTCTCCTATCAGTAGGTTTTGTGGTTCGCCTACGAGTGTACAAACACCTCCGAGAGCTGTTCCAACTACTCCATGCATGACCAAACTTCGTAGAAAGGAACGAAATTGTTCGAGTGTTTCGCCACTCAACTCTTTCCTGTCCAATACGCCACTTTCATCATAATCGGCCGAACTTGAATGAATTTTGTGATATACCCCATAAAATCCAACTGTTACACTGATCAAAACCGCTGTTACCGTAAGGGCATCCAAAAAGGCAGATAAGACCGCTGCCAGAAAAACAAAGAGCAAGGACAAAACCATTTTGGATTTAATCTTGGTAAAAACCTTGCTAAAAATATACATCAACAAGGGTTTCATAAAATAAATCCCTGCGACCATAAAAACCAATAATAAAATTACTTCCAAATTGGCTTCGATTTCGTGATAAGCGTGTTTGGGAGTCGTTAAACCCAAAAATAAGGCTTGGATTGCCAACAAACCTCCTGATTGAAGTGGGTAACACTTCAATGCCATCGCTAGAGTGAAAATAAATTCTCCAATAAAAATCCAAGCCGTTACAACTGGACCCAATACGAAATAGGCAAGTATATTGAATAATAAAAAACCTATTATGGTCATTTTAAACCACTTGGGACTATTCCCCAAAAAATATTTTAACATTGTAAATCTTTTTTTCTAAAAAAAAGGAACGCTATACGTTCCAATAATGTTTGATATACGCAAATAAACGCTCAAAGATATATAAATACCTCGTTTCGCCCAAATCATTTTTTTCATAGTTTCCTAGAATAATGTATGTATAACAAATTGCTTGTCTGCCTCAGGGAGGCACAAAAAAATCAACCGTATAGTCGGAGGGCGATGATAATCGCATTCCGACAGTACAATTTGTTATACATACCCTAGAATAATAATTCAGCATTAGAAAAAAAAAAAATGGTATCTTTGTGAAAATAATTTTAGTAAAAAATGGTTAAAATTGGTAATGTAGATTTAGGAGAATTTCCGCTCTTGTTGGCTCCTATGGAAGATGTGAGTGATCCGCCTTTTCGGGCTTTGTGTAAAGCGCAAGGTTGTGATATGATGTATACCGAATTTATATCTGTCGAAGGACTCATTCGGGATGCACACAAAAGCGTTCAAAAATTGGATATTTACGATTATGAACGTCCTGTTGGAATACAGATTTTTGGTGCAGAAGAATCCTCTATGCGTCGTGCTGCCGAAATAGTGGAAGAAGCCAAACCCGAAGTTTTGGACATCAATTACGGTTGTCCCGTAAAGAAAGTCGTCTGCAAAATGGCGGGCGCAGGAATTTTACAAGACATCGACCGCATGGTTCAATTGACGGACGCCATCGTCAAATCAACCAACTTACCCGTAACCGTAAAAACCCGCCTCGGTTGGGATGACGATACTAAATTTATAGAAGAAGTTGCCGAACGTCTTCAAGATGTTGGCATCAAAGCACTTTCGATACATGGGCGTACCCGCAAACAAATGTACAAAGGCGAAGCCGATTGGTCTTTGATTGGAAAAATAAAAGAAAATCCTCGTGTTCATATCCCCATTTTTGGAAATGGCGATATCAATTCGCCTCAAAAAGCCAAATTGTATCGAGAACGTTATGGCGTGGACGGCATTATGATTGGTAGAGCTAGTATTGGCTATCCTTGGATTTTTAGAGAAATCAAACACTATTTTGCAACAGGCGAAATCTTGCCTCCACCGACGACTCAAGAACGAGTGGCTGCTGCCAAACAACACCTTCAACATTCTATCGAATGGAAAGGACCAAAATTGGGTGTCTTAGAAATGCGTCGTCATTATACCAACTATTTTAGAGGCTTTCCGCATGTCAAACCCTACCGTATGAAGTTGGTAACGGAGTTTGATCCCGAAATCCTGAATGCTATATTCAACGATATTGAAGAAAAATATGCCGATTTTCAGGTGCATGCGAAGGAAGTGCTGGTGTGATTTTTTTCAAAAAACATCTTTACAAGTACAGTGCGAGCCAAAAGGACAATTCGCAGGTTCATAATCGCAAAATTCGAGGTGGCTTTCGCCAAAATTTACAATTGTCATTGGTAAATCCAGAATACTTATCAAAGTTCTATAACGCATTTCTATAGGCAATTTTTCGGGCATATCTGCAACAGTATTCCAAGATTTAAGCATTTTGACAAAGGCTTCACAAATCATAGCCATTTGCTGCTCCGATAATTTTTCGCTTGGCGGAAAAGCCTCCTTTTTCATACCTGTATAATATGCCACAGTATGCTTCCCCGAAAGCGGGCCTTCTTTGTACTCGTCTATATCTTGAATACTCTCTTCTGTCGTAGGATTTTCTTTCTGTTTTCCATCTCGATGTGCTCCCAAAATATCTTGAATCAGATAATTGATATAGTTTTCCATATTCCTTTTATTTGTTTGACCAAATATAGATAATAGTTCCAATATTCCTATAAATCACGTATATTTATACCGTATTCACCTCCCTACCGATTCCTTTACCTTTTGTTTACGAACTAAAATTAGTCAAACTATGCGTCTAAAAACAATACTCTTATTGGCGGTCTTGTATATTTCCTCTTCCAATATACAAGGTCAAACTTGTCTGCCCGATGGTGTGACATTCACTAGCCAAAGCCAAATTGATAGCTTCAGTACCATTTAAAACGATAAAAGAAACTATTAACTCCAAAAAAATTATTCGAGTACATCGCTCTTTTGTAGTTAATGTCGACCTAATCGAAGCCATCGGTGAAAATAAAGAATACCTTGTTTTGAAATTACAAGTATTCTTATTAGTCGAGCAAACAAAAACGATGTACTGAAGCACTTGAAGTTGATTTAGAGTTTTTACAATCCTACTCAATTCACCTATTCCCAAACCATTCGGACATTAAATCTTACCATTCGGACATTAAATCTTACCATTCGGACAATTTGAAATGATCGCAGACCTATAATTAGTAACTTTAGTGTAGTGAAAGAATAATTCTAATTTTTTAAACATTAAACAAAGTTCTTATGAAACAGCAGCGGATGCTTATTAGCACAAAACTTATCTTAAAAACCTTAAAGATTTTGTACCTCATTCTATTTTATCAATTGGTTGTATCCCAAACAAGCATGGCTCAAAACTATCTTGAGTTTAATGTAGAACTTCCAGGGATTACATGTAGTCCATTTTTAAACTACACTTCCATTGGAGTTTTTAATCCTGCAACAAATAGCAATGAATATATCAAACTGTTTAGGGATGGAAGGGTTGAACACACACCTTTTAACACAAATGTGCCAATGTATATTGACAATTCTATCATCTATACGCATCCGCAAACGAATACACCTAGGCATGCAACATTTTCTTCTGGTCTATGGATGGAAAGAACCTATAATATTACCGATAAAAAACCTATTGGGGACTATATTCGAATATCTAGTAATTTATATTTTCTTAATTCAAATAACCTCCCTGTTAAAGCTACCGTTCAAAATTGTTCGCAATATACAAATGCTTTTGATTTTAATGGAAGAGACCTCCATGGTGTAACAGGTCTTCCACTTCAAGACTATAAGCAGAAGTCTCTTCCTAATGACCCATATAATGGCGAAGGTTTATTATACACTTCTACAGATTCCCCTGGACTTTACACATTTCATGCCAATAATACACTTTATGATGCAGCCGGAATTGATGCAATTGGTTTTGGTGTTCAAAATGAAACACATATTCTGCCAGCAGAGGTAAATACTTTTCAGTACCACCTTAGGTCGAATGACAATGGTATTTGTTACCCTAATTCATTTGATAATACCTCCATATGGGAAACAAGGTTATTTATAGGCAATACTGCTTCTTATATACCTTCCTCAACTGACGATTATATAACAGGTTCCTTAATTAGTGAAACACCACATGACTACTTCGAATTTGATTTAAAAGATTTTACTTACACTATACTAGGGGGACAAAAGTTTTTTGTTATAGAACTACATTTTTTATCACCTCCGTTTAATGATCCTTTTCTAGTCCATAGATTACATGTACCAGTGTTATGTGAGAAACCAACTGAAACTCCAGTGCCGTTTGATCATACCACTTTTGGTCCTATTGAATTAGATATGGTCATCCATGATCCACCAGGTAGCGAAAGTTTTGCGGTTTATGAAGCAGGAACGACCATTTGTAGAACAACAGAAATTACCATAGAGACTGGTGATGGAAATAATCATCAAAATACCATTCAAGTAGGGTTTTCAGGAAGTGCAGGAAGTGCTGTAGCTGCAAATATAGAAACGACGATAGCCTACACAAATGAAATAGATAATAGTACAACTGCTATATCTAACTCCGCTTATGAAAGTTGTACAACCATTACACAAACCATTACAACATCAGATAACAGTCAAACAGGAGTTTATAATAGTGGAGATTTGTTTATTGGACAAACAAAAGAGTACCAGATGTCCGAGGGCATGCGATATTTTTGGGATGAAGATGCTGCTAGCTTCTATGAAAGTGAAGGTGTGTATATAGAAATTATTGGGCAAGAAACATTTATGAAAAGTGCCGAACAAATCGAGTTAGAAATCAACAATTTATGTAATAGTCTTGAAAACATTACACAGGGCCCATTTGAGTCAAATGATGAATTTATTTTACGGAAAAATTTGAAGATTCAGGCCATTGATTTGTGGACAAATATGATTGCTGAAAATGAAGCTATCCTAGCGGATCTAAGCATTCCATCGGTAGGTAGCAACGTTACTATACCAATAAATGGAAGTAGTGTTCAAGTATCTGAGACTATTGAAACCATATCAGCAGTTAATAATGGTAGCGAAATATTATCAACAGTAAGTCACGGTGTTGACCCAACTATTCTTATTGCAGGTAATGGTTATATAGGATCGCATTCTTGGAAAACAGTAAACAATACTAGCATTTCGAATCAACTGGAAGAATCAAGTGTTGTTACGAGCAGCTATACACTTAAAGATGGTAATTCACAAGAGATTGAAAATCAATCTGTTTCCATCCATATTGATCCTCGTTTTGGAAATAAATTTTTTAGAGTTGATCCATCTTCATTGACAAGTTGTCCCTATGAAGGTGGTATTCGGATAGATCAACCAAATATTAAAAGTAGTATTGTGCCTGTGTCACCCAATGAGTCCAACCATGTATATATATCAGGCGTACCTGATGGCACTACCGTGGAAGTACCGATCGACCTGTGCAACTTATATCCATTTACCAACCCAAATGTTACAGGCCATTTTAGACTCGTAAGAGAGCTGAGTTCTGGAAACGGAGCCAATGTGGAACTTGCTGCAAATGATCCTTTACAAAATAGTTTTGCTCTAGGTGATCCGTTTGACATCGATTTCGGTACTTGTTTTGGGGATGACCAAAATCAAACTGTACAAAGTTTATTTATATCGCAAAACTCTGCTGGAGATTTAAATTATGATGAATCTTCAGACGAGATTCGGATTCGATTTTATAGTGATTGTGATGAGGGCGTATATGATATACTAAGTATTTCAGTCCGATTTACTATGGACCCAGATGCCGTATTGAATATGAATGCAGAATGCGAATTTTTACAGGACACTGATCGAGCAATGAACTTCGATGGCATAGATGATCAAATAAAAATTAAAGTTAAAAAGCAACCATTTGTTTTTAATGATTTTAGCTATGAATTTTGGGTAAAACCTGAGGGTCAATTGGTATCGGGACAATCAGAAAGCAATGTAATCCCAACACAAAGCAATGCCAGTCAAACAGGTGGTTTCCCCTTTGTTATTTTTCCAGAAAATGGAATAACAATAGCTGACAAACAAGTCACAATTGGTGTTGCTGTGGGTACTGATGGAGTACAAGTAGTAGAACATTATGACGGTTCATTCAATGGACAAGATATCGTTCATTCAGCAGTGGTTCTGAACCATGCTGCGACTATAAATGACTGGACACACGTTGCTCTGGTATATAAAAAACGCATACCAACCTTATATATCAATGGTGTTGTAGCTAAAGTAGGTTCTCGTAGTGAGTTCCTTGGTGTTCATCCAAGTTTCCAACTTGGAGGAGGAATGATAAATGGTCAAGCAAACTATTTTGATGGTACCATTGATGATCTTCGCTATTGGTTATATGCCAGAACAGAATATCAAATTGCACAAGACATGAATAACAAACTATCTGGAAATGAACCAGAACTGTTAACGCTGTATTTGTTTGATGGTCAAGAACCTGGGGGTGCAAATGCAGGTGAAGGGTTAATAGAATATTCGGGGCGTGGAGAAGCCGAAGATGCTGTTTTTAATAATTTTAACTATGGCACAACTTCTTCTAATTGGGTTTTGGGTAGAGTAGCTGAAGATTGTAATAATGGTTGCCATGATTTATC
Organism: Caprella mutica; assembly: GCA_947561585.1. Taxonomy (NCBI): domain Eukaryota; kingdom Metazoa; phylum Arthropoda; class Malacostraca; order Amphipoda; family Caprellidae; genus Caprella; species Caprella mutica. The sequence goes on from CANNZV010003589.1 coordinate 47,872, forward strand.
TAATAACTTAGTGTCGTATTGGAGTTTTGACAACTCTGTAGAGGACCATGTAGGCAGTAGCAATGGAACCATCGTCGGTTCTGGATATTCTTATGCCTCTTCTGCATTTGGTAGTGGAATCGATTTGGATGGAGGTAATACCTATATCAATATGGGTAATGATCCTAGCCTCAATATGGCCAATAAGTCACTCAGTATTTCAGCTTGGTTTCGAGTAGATGCCTTTACAGACGATTGGCAAACTTTACTATCTAAAGGAGAAGGCGGAAATTATAGAATTGCCAGAAATAGCAATTCAGATTTCCTTTCTTATAATGCTCCTTTCCCAGACGCGATTGCTCCAGTTAATATCAATGATGGACAATTTCACCATGTGGTTGGTGTTACTAAAAACCAAGAATCTATTGCAATATATATTGATGGGGTTTTATATGGTTCTAATCCTGTAAGTTTCCCAATTACAGATGGAGGCTTAGATTTATTGATTGGTAATAATCCTGATTTACTTTCTAGAGATTGGAATGGAGTCATCGACGATGTTGCTATCTGGGATACCGCTTTATCCGATTGTGATATTGATTTATTATACAATTCGGGTATGAGTCTCGGAGAAATATTAGGAATAGAGACAGGTGATTGTCCTCCTAACCACAATCTTTCAGGAACATTGAATACGACTACCAATTACGAAACAGATGGAACTATTCTATCTACACAAACCATCAATACAGGTATCAATGCTATTTATGATTCGGGCGATTGCATCGAACTCAATCCTGGTTTTGAAGTGGTCGTAGGAGCTGTCTTTGAAGCCTTTATTGATGGCTGTGGAAATGCATTACAAGAAGAAACAGAACAAAAATAGTTCTTAAAAATATAAGATTGGAATATGTAATAGGTGCGTCTACAAGAAATAGGCGTACCTTTTTTGTTTGCTCAGCATGATGGAGACTATTGAGGGTTGTTTATGGCTACAAAACAACGACTTGCTTCAAAATATTGATGTATTCGAATCACTACAATGTATTGGAGTTTATTTAGCACTCGACTCTAATTGGAGTCTCGAAAATTTACAAGGCTTGGATAGTCTTCAAACAATTGGCGGTTCTTTGGTTGTTCGCAACCAAGGTCTTTTAGAGAGTTTAGATGGACTTCAAAATTTAGAAGAAATAGGCATTTCCTCCTCTTATCCAACAGGCCTTTATTTGTTGACCATCCAAAACCAAAATGGCGTTTGGACGGAGAAGATAATCAAACAATAAAAATCCTTTCAAGAGCTTTTCTTGAAAAAGAAAAGCTCTTGAAATTTATAAAATCCAAGTATTATTTGTGTATCTTTTCGACGCTTTGTCCAACACCCAAACAAAGCAATTGAATCAAACACAAATTATAGTACTGCATGACGAATCGAATTTTACTTTCATTCCTTTTCTGTTCCTTTTTTCTACTTTCTTTTGCTCAAAACATCGTGGTCAAACCTTATCCGCAAGATGTAGAACCCAATAACTTGTACATCATGTGGGAAACCGATGATAGCGGAACGGGCTTTGTCGATTGGGGAACAACTCCTTTTGCCTTGTCACAAAGTGTCACAAGCAGCAGCGTTTCGGGTTCGGGCAATAGCCGTATTCATACCGCTCAAATAACAGGTTTGGCTGCCGACACAAAATATTATTATCAAGTTCGAACCAATACAGGACAAAATTCTTTGGTTTATACTATAAAAACTAGCCCGAGCAAAAATTCCGAAAATTCCATTCGTCTCGTCGCTATGAGCGATATGCAAAGAGATGGCGGCAATCCCAATAAATTCAATGAAATTGTAGTACAAGGAGTCATTCCCATTTTACAAAGTCAAGGGACAGGTGATTTGTCGGATGTGGTCGATGCGCTTTTGATTCCTGGTGACTTGGTGCCAACAGGCGGCATCTATTCCGAATGGGAAAATTATTTCTTTAATCCTTCCGATAATTTGACTCCTTATACACCTATTTATCCCATTTTGGGAAACCATGAATATTTTTTAGGCGGAGCGACCAATTTTAAAAAGTATTTTCAGTTGCCACAAAATGGAACGGCTGGCAAAGAAGATGAATGGTTTTATAAAGATATTTCTAATACTCGAATCATTGGTCTGAACAGCAATTCTGGGGCAGCTGACCAAGCAACGCAGTTGACTTGGTTGCAAACGACTTTGGATGCGGCTTGCGTGGATGTTGATATAGACTTTGTTTTTGTGGAAGTACATCATCCGCACAAATCCGAATTGTGGATAGCGGGAGAGATTGATTTTACGGGCGAAGTGATTGCGCTTTTGGAGACTTTTAGCACGACTTGTGGCAAACCTTCTATTCATTTTTTCGGGCATACACATGGCTATTCTAGAGGACAATCTCGTGATCACAAACACCTTTGGGTCAATGTTGCGACGGCAGGAGGCAACATTGATTATTGGGGCGAATATGCTCAAAATGATTACGAAGAATTTACCAAAAGTCAAGACGAATATGGCTTTGTGATTTTGGATGTAGAAGCGGGCGCTGAGCCCAATTTTACGCTAAAACGCTACAGTCGGGGCGATGAAAATGTCGTTTTAAATAATGAAATAAGAGATGAAATAAATATCAAAAGATACGAAGAAAAACCTTTTTTACCGATTGCTTTATTTCCTATTAATGAAGCCGTAAATCCTTCTTGTTTGACCCTAAAAGCGAATGCTTTTTATGATAGTGAAAACGATACACACCAAGCAAGCCATTGGCAGATTTCCTCTGCCAACACCCCTTTTGAAAATAATATTGTACATGAAAATTGGCGACAAAACGAAAATTGGTTCAATGAAATTGATACACAAGCCAACGATGATTTGACCGATTATTTTGTAGATACGAATCTCAATCCCAACCAAAATTATTATTGGAGAGTACGTTATCGAGACGAGCATTTGCAATGGAGCGATTGGTCGGATATTGTGCCTTTTACGACGCAAGTCAATACCATGAATAATTTAACGGGGAATTTGCTCCTCAATAATGGAGCAGAAGCCAATATTACTTCTTGGACGGGGCAAATTGAAGCTTTGACTTCCTTTGAATGTGGAAGCGTTTTGGTCTATCAAGGCAATCAAATGTTTGCCGTTGGAGGCGTTTGTAGCAATGAATCTACTTATGGCATGGCCTACCAAGATGTAGATGTATCGGCTTTCGCCAATGACATTAATAATGGTGGAATTTTTGCCAATTTTGGTGGCTATTTGAGAAATTATAGTGGCGATGATATTCCTTCTATGAAAATAGAATTTCGGGATAACAATGCCAATTTACTAGGAACGACCTCCAATATTTCTAACAATAATAGCACTTGGACTTTGGTCGAACAAGAAACCGAAATCCCAAACAATACGACTACGATTCGAGTCATCTTGGAAGGTTTTAGAAATGCAGGTTCCGACAATGATTCCTATTTTGATGAATTATCGCTCCAATTGATAGAAGGTTCTTCTTGTAGCACATACACGCCTTGCCCTTTGAGTGCAAATTTAAGCAATACGATGCTTCAAGGTGCATTGACGGTTCATACACAAAACACCATCAATTCTTCCGCTACAATTACAGGAAATTCCATTTTATCGTACAAAGCAGGAACAAGCATCACACTCGAAGCAGGTTTTTGTACAAGTGTTGGAGTCGATTTTGAGGCGTTGATAGAAGATTGTCAATAGATATTTTTTTGAATGCTCTTAACTTTACCGCCCTAGTGGCTCAAGACCGAAGTAATTGATAAGGAGAAATGAGGCTATTTTTTCGTAAGACAAGGCGTGAAGAAGGAACATAGCCGTAGCTACATGACTGAAGAACAACGCAGTATTACGGGAAAAGAGTCCATTTATGCTGTCAAGTATTTTCGTCTTGAGCCACTAGTTTCTTTTTCCAAAAATAATGACATAAATATGGATAAAATCCCCGGTTTTATAAGCAATTTTGTGTGTATATGAAGCGAAATCTCCAATTACGAATATTAACTTATGTGGTCATTGCTTATATGTTGATGGCATTTAGCTGGTGGACGGTTTTGCTTTTTCAAAAAAACCAAGATGCTTATAAAGCAAAAGTGGAATATTTGCAATTGATAAGTGCCGCTCAGGGCGAAGCCAATTCTGTTGCAGAATTTCGAGAATCTGGTGCATATCTAGAGTTGACGCAAAGCTATAAACGCCAAGAATGGATGATTTTGGGCGAAGCCGTGGTTTTTGTCATTAGTTTAGTCATAGGCGTTTGGCTCATCAATCGAGGCTACAATCGAGCGATTGTTGCGGAAGAGCAAAATCGCAATTTTTTATTATCTATTACGCATGAACTCAAATCTCCCATTGCTTCTCTTCGGCTTACTTTACAAACTTTTTTGAAAAGAACTTTAGCCAAAGAGCAACAAGACAAGCTCAGTAGCAATGCGCTCAAAGAAACCGAACGCCTCAATAATTTGGTCAATGACCTATTATTGGCTGCCAAACTCGAAGAAGCGTATCAACCCGTAGCAGAAGAAATTAATATGTCTGATTTGGTAGATGAAATGATTGCCAAAGTACAGCAAAAATATCCTGAGGCTACCCTCCGTTTCGAGGAAGATAAAAATCCCATTTTTCTAGAAGCAGACCGACAAGGTATGAATTCGGTGATTATCAATTTGCTCGAAAATGCCGTAAAATATTCGTTCGAAAATCCAGAAATATTTGTTCGATTAAATGCCAATGAGCAACATATCTTTTACGAAGTAGCGGATAAAGGTGTCGGTATTTCTACAAAAGAAAAAAAAATGGTCCTCGAGCGTTTTTATCGAGTCGGAAATGAAGATACCCGCAAAACAAAAGGGACAGGTTTGGGTTTATATATTGTCAACGAAATCGTAAAAGCACATAAAGGCACGATTCAAATAATAGACAACAAACCCCAAGGCACGATTTTTAAAGTTAGTTTACCGAGATAGTCTTGAGAATGTGTTCACGTTTTGACGTATCTACGTGTTCACGTTAAACTAAATGCAGACACGTAGATACGTCAAAACGTGAACACTTAAAAACGCCCAAAGGGCAAAAAAAAATGAGAATACTCCTAGTCGAAGACGAAGAAAGCATCCGAACGCTAGTCAAATTAAATTTAGAATTGGAAGGACACGAAGTTGTTGCCAAGGCTGATGGGCGCAAGGCAATGGACGCTTTTCAAGGCGAACACTTTGATTTAATCGTGTTGGACGTCATGTTGCCAGAAGTAGATGGATTTCAGTTGTGTGAGCAAATTCGCTTGACCAATATGGATATACCAATCATCATGCTGACCGCCAAAGATTCTCCAATGGACCGAGTGACGGGGCTCAAAAAAGGGGCAGATGATTATCTGACCAAGCCATTTAATTTAGAAGAATTGTTGTTGCGAGTCAATAATTTGCTGAAGCGGGTACAAAAAAACCCAGAAGTTTCGACCAAGGATTTCAAATTTGAAGGCAATGAAATCGATTTTGTTACCTATGAAGCCAAAGGAAATCCTGGTACTTTTACCCTAACCAAGAAAGAAGCCATGCTCCTGAAACTGCTCATCGACCGCCGAAATGAGGTCGTTTCTAGACAACAGATCTTGCAATCTGTTTGGGGTTATGATGTCTATCCTTCGACACGTACCATCGACAATTTTATCTTATCTTTTCGCAAGTATTTTGAGAAAGACCCCAAAAATCCTGAACACTTTTTATCTGTAAGAGGAGTTGGGTATAAATTTAGTTGTGAGTAGGTTAATTTTGAATGATTTGGTTAGATATTGACCTTTTTGAATGATTGAATTTTGAATGACTTGACTTGACGTTGACCTTTTTTGAATTTTGAATGACTTGGTTAGACGTTGACCTTTTTTGAATGGGGAAATTTTGAATTTTGAATGGCTCTCGTCATGTTGACAGTTTTGAATGTGAGAATTTTGAATTTTGAATGGCTCTCGTCATGTTGACTTACGTGAACGAGAAACGTTAGGCTATTCAAAATTCAATCATTCAACCATTCAAAATTCAATCATTCAAAATTCAATCATTCATTCACTCCCTATCCGTATCTCGCCAAAAGAAACATTGATAGCAACCCGCACACCGCTGAGTTCGTCGCTTGGTTTAAACGAAGCTCGTTGAAAATGATTGCCTTCTTCCTCAAAGTCAAAATCCATCATAAGCGGAACATTTATAGATCCATTGTGGGCTTGCAGAGCATAGTTGTAAAATGCCAAACCTGTATCATAAAAATAGACATCTGATTTTTCTGCGTTGATATTCAAATTGATATTCGATTGATCGGCATAAATTTTTAGGGTTCCATATTTAGCATCAATATTGAAAGTCCCGCCCAATTGACTCAAGGTAATATTTGACCGATGCGCTTGTATATTTACATCGCCTTCTAGTCCTTCTCCAACTATATCTCCATAACGAGTTTGGACTCCCAATGTCCCAGTTACATTGCTTATTCCGATTGTCGTAAACTCACTTTTTAGGTGCAAAGTATTCGTCAAATCTCGAATAATAGCATTTCCAAAATAATTGGCAAGCGCAACAGGACATTCTTGAGGAACTTGAACCGTATATTTTGCTTTGATATTGGAAGTAATCGTTTCTTTGTCTTTTTCTTCTACAAAATTACGAAAGACAATATGGCTGCCTTCTTGGTCGAGCACCAATTCTATTTTTTCTAAATCCGCTTCTGCTATTAGCAAATCGGGATGCTTGGCAACCAATTTTACTTGCACCAATATTTCTGCTTTGTCCCAAGTCAACAATTCGATTTCTGCTTTTTGTCCCTCAATACTTAGGTCGAAACCCTCTTTATATGGAAATGATTTTTCGATAGATTTGGTGACCACTTGAAGACGAACCTCTTGAGCCATTAGCATATTCCAACTCATCGAAAAAAGTAATAAAAGAGTAGCGACGAAGGAAGCTTGTCTTTTGTTTATTGAAAATTGTACTATATGAATCAATCGGAAAAATGTCATTTTTATTTTTAATTGAATTTAATATTTGTCCATTCTCAAGCTATATCATAGCCACTAATTTTTTCAATATATCTGCCCGTTCTTGCTCTATTTCAGTCAGTTGTATTTGATGCGTCGGATCTGTATCATAAGGACTTATATTTTTCTCTAGTTTCCTTTTTGCAAAATCCAAGTCATTCAATTCTACACGCAATTGCTTAAATTCTGGAAGTGAACAAACCGCCAACTTTTGCAAACAAGCCTTGGTTACGATAGAGAAATAATCCTTATCATCTGCAAAATTGGTCTTCTTTGTTTCTGCTAAAGTCACTACTTCTTCTGAATAAGAAATACTAATGGTAGCATCTGCAATTTCGGGCACTTGTTTTTGTCCCATTTGGATCAAACCAAAAGCTACTACAAAAGCAATGCATGCTGCGGCTGCCTGAATCCAACGCAAGCGACGAACTTTAGAAGTCGATGGCAATTGCTTTTCTATATTTTCCCAAACCACATCGGGTGGATTATAGGTCGGCAAATCCGCAATCGCTTCGTGCAAAACGATAGCAGCATCGGATTGATTTAAGCCTTCATCTATCTTATCCCAAAGATTGAATTGAGGTTCATATTCGGGCAAATTCCGAATCGCATCGTCTAGATTTTTTTTATTCTTTTCTTCCATTTTAAAAAATAAATATTGGACAAAAGTCAATCATAATTCTTTAATATTTCTCTCAGTTTTCGTTTGGCGTGGTACAATTGAGATTTGGACGTGCCAGCCGAAATGCCTAGCATTTCGGCAACCTCTTTGTGCCGATAACCCTCGACTTCTACCAAAATAAAAACCGCTCGATACCCTTCTGGCAAACTATTGATGGCTTTTTCCAAATATTCTGTATTCAAAAAATCGCCCCAATCAATAAAACCGGCGCCTTTGGTATAATCTTCTATCGGTTCAAATCGAATTTTCTTTTTAACAACTTTCAAGGCAGCACGAACTATTATTGTTTTAATCCAAGCACCCAATGTAGATTCTGCTCTAAATTTGGGCAAACCTCTAAAAACTTGTATAAAGCCTTCTTGTAAGGCGTCATTTGCCAAATCAAAATCACCCGTAATACGATAGGCAACCGTATACATTCCTCTTTTGTACTTCTCGTACAAGCGTTTTTGTGCCAAGCGATCATTGGCTATGCAATCTTGTATCAAGTCTGTTTCCGTCATGCTAATCGTGAATGACATTAGGGTGTTTTTTTGAATATTCGATAAAATATTTGCCCTAAAGAGTTTCTATAAAATTAAAAGGTTGTATGAAAGGTTATTTTTTTGAAAAATAAATTCAATCCTAAATTGTTAGGCATTACTCCTTACTTGCTAATTCTGAAATCATATTTTCCAATTCTTTTTTGGGTAAAGAAAGACCATTGCCTGCTACCAAAAACTGCTGCAAAGCAGTTTTCAATCGCTCTTTATTTCCTGTCCGCATATTATCATAAATATAAACCAAGGCATCTAATTCATTTTGGTCAAAAGCCAATTTCTCAATTTGTTTGGAAAAAGAGCGTTCGTAAATTCTATTATTGAGTGCCCGATAAAGGAGCAAAGATTCTATTTTGTTTTGGTACAAAACGAGACTATCCATTTGAAATAAATCAGGTGTATCTTTTATAGCATAATCTTTTGCTTTATCCTTGTTTTCGAGCAAAAGGCTATTCCAATAGCGATTATAAATCTCTACCGACAAAGATGATTTATCGGGCAAGCAACCACCAACGGTAGAGACACTTTTATCTTTTTTCAGATAATCGGAAAATAAAGCAAGTGGTTCAAAATTTGGCGAATCTATGAGCGCATAACTCGCATAACAAGCAACCGCTGCATTTTGGTGTTTGCTCAGTTCGAGTAATTCTTTTGCAGAAGCTTTCTTCTTGAGTGCCTCAAATCGTTGGTATTGCTCGCTCAAAGCTCCAATTCCTATAAATTCACTTTCGACAATGTTGTGTTGAGCCATCTCGAATACCAAAATGTCTTTGTTTTCACAAGCGAATATTAGCAGTAATAGCAATATAAAATAGTTTTTCATCTCTTTCAATTATAGTTTTTGAATCTCAAAGATAGATTGTTTTTGTAAAAAACAAATAGTGCTTTAGTATGAGTATCAATAAGGAAATTAAAAATAGATGTTTTACGAAAAATAGATTATTTCTCTCACTTTCCTTTGTTAGTAGAACGAATACTTCTTTAGTTGAAAAAGATAAAAATATTGCTGTAAATTGGATGTAAATAGTAAGGCAATCGCATAAAATGCTATTGCTGTTTATTTGTTTAACTGTTTATCCGTTTAGTATCCTAAACAAAGGCTACTGTTTTAAAATTGGATTGCCTTTCATCTTGCTCAGGAATGATATAAATCGTTATTGAATCTAAAATATATGTTCAAAAAAGCGTTGAATTTCTTCTTTAAAAAACATCGTATTAAAACTTTAATCGGAATAGTATTCCTAGTATTTGTCTATTGGTGGATACTTCCCGCTCCGCTTTTCAAAGACCCGACTTGTATGGTTTTGGAAGATGCAAATGGCGACTTATTGGGCGCAAGAATAGCTGCTGATGAACAATGGCGTTTTCCTTTTCAAGAGAAAGTTCCTAACAAATTTGTGGAGGCAATTGTGGAATTTGAAGACCGTCGTTTTTTTAGTCATTTTGGGATTGACCCAAAAGGTATTGGGCGAGCGGTTGCTCAAAATATACGTAATCAGAAAATAGTAAGTGGTGGAAGCACCATCAGTATGCAAGTCATTCGGATGGCGAGAAAAGGAAAAAAAAGAAGCTTTTTTCAGAAAATAATAGAAGCTATTTTAGCAACTCGCTTGGAATGCTCCTACTCCAAAGACGAGATTATGGCATTTTATGCTTCCAATGCGCCTTTTGGTGGCAATGTAGTCGGCTTGGATGCGGCTTCTTGGCGATACTTTGGCAAAAACCCAAAATTGCTGACTTGGGGCGAAGCTACGACTCTTGCGGTTTTGCCCAATAGTCCTGCCCTTATTCATCCTGGACGCAATCGAAAAGCGCTGTTGGAAAAGCGCAATCGCTTGATTGAGCGATTGCTAGAAAAGGGAATTATAGACGAAATGTCTGCGGATTTGGCAAAAGAAGAACCTTTGCCCGATAAACCAAAAGCTTTGCCAAGACTCGCTCCTCATTTGTTGGATAGAGCTTATTCCGAACATTTCAGAGGTCAAAAAAATAGCTTGACTCGCTTGCAAAGTACACTCAATCGTCGTTTGCAGACTCAAGTCAATCAAATCGTGCGGAAACATCATACTATTTTAACAAATAATAAAATACACAATTTGGCAGCTATTGTTGTGGAGGTTGAAACGGGAAATGTCTTGGCCTATGTCGGCAACGAAATGAGTGCGGGCTTGGAACACGGACAAGCCGTTGATGTCATCAAAGCGCCACGAAGTACAGGAAGTATTCTCAAACCTTTTTTGACGGCCTTTGCCTTGCAAGACGGAAGCGTGTTGCCACAAAGTATTTTGAGCGATATACCGACTCATTTGAGTGGTTACCGTCCCGAAAATTATTATCGAACCTATGATGGAGCTGTGCCTTTGCAAAGAGCCTTGAGTCGTTCGCTCAATGTGCCATTTATTCGATTGCTGTCCAAATACGGTTTGGAAAAATTCCACCAAGATTTGCATGCTATTGGTTTGACGACGATTAATAAATCTGCCAATCATTATGGTTTGCCTTTGGTTTTGGGCGGTGCGGAAGCAAGTCTTTGGGATTTGACCAAAGCATATACAGGAATGAGTCGTACGCTCAATCATTTTGTACCCAATAATGCCAAGTATGATTCAAATGATTTTAGAAATTTGAATTATGTTTTTGGGCAATCTATTCCTGCTAGTGCTGACGAAGATTTGGAAGAAGAAGCGCCTGTTTTGGGTGCTGGAGCTATCTGGCATACCTTTGAAGCCATGCAAGCAGTAGAGCGGCCAAGTTCGGAAGGAAACTGGGAAGAATTTCAATCAAGCAAACGCATTGCTTGGAAAACAGGAACGAGCTTTGGGTTTCGAGATGCTTGGGCGATTGGGCTAACGCCCCAATATGTTGTGGGCGTATGGGTCGGCAATGCGGATGGCGAAGGTCGCCCTGGTTTGGTGGG